>JANHGN010010499.1:59264-69598 GCA_024605025.1 Megaceryle maxima | reverse complement strand
TTCCCCCTCCCCGTTACTCGGGCTCCCCGCGGAATGAAGCCGCTCCCGCCTTCCTCCCCCAACCCCCCCCCGCATGCCCGCACCTCGCGCACAGCCCGCCCGCCGCCATCTTCGCTCCCTTCTCACGTGACCCGCCGCGCGGCGGCGGCAGCGTCCCCTCCCCAACGCCATCATCACGTGGTGGGGGCCGGAGGCGGAGCGGCCGCCCCCTCCCCAGAGGGTGGGTCATGTGACAGGCGGCAGCGCCAAGATGGCGGCGTCCAATGAGGTGGGTCCGCGCTCAGCCCCGGGCCGGGTGGGGGGGGCGGCCGCGGGAGGCCGCAGCATCTCGGCGGGACCCGGGGCTTCTCCGACACCTTCCGGCAGCTACTGCAGGCTGCGATCCCCGCTGCGGCACGCGCCCCGCCGTAGCTCCTGGGTAGCGAAAGCCGAGCTGCGGGGCGGCCGCGGCTGAGGGGCGGAGGAGGCGGAAACAAAGGACAGGGCGAGGGGAGCCCGCAGGTTGCAGAGGACACAGGGAAGGGAGGGAGGAAGGGAGGGAGGGAGGGAAGGGACAGGTGCTGCAGCTAGGTGAGGGCTACCGGGCGTTTGGGAGCACGTCAGTGGGAAGCTTCCCCGCGCAGAGCAGCCGGGATGCAGATCACGAAACTGACAAAACTGGGGGCGATGAGTTCCCCTCGGTGTGCGAGAGAGCAGGAGCGCTGAGGAGCTTCACCTTAACTGAAGGGTGGCGTAGGAGGGAATTGTAGCAGACACGGGAAAATGAAATAACTCAGCAGTGAAATAAATACAGCGTGTTGCAGATTCACAGGTCAGTGGCTTTCAAAGCTGCTGCATGAGGAGACCTGCGTTTCAGATGGTGAAATTCTTCCTTGTCTTACAGCCCAGCTGGCAGGCTGCCTGCTGGGGGAAGCTGCCATGTGTCTTCATTGATGCAAGAGCTGGGTTGCAACCTTAAAGTTGCCAGACTGAGTGGGAAGTCTTTTTCAGTCTTTGGCAGTGTATGGTATTTCCCCTGCCTCTTCTCAAATCAGCCTTAAGCTTCCCCCTCCCCTATACTCAGAAACAAGGAGAGAACCCCAAAACCATTGTTGTTCATAGGCAGACATTGCCCATGCCAGTTCTGTTCTATTTGCATTATGATTAATTCTTCTCCTGTGCTGTTTAAAAATGAGTTGTGACAGCAAAGAGACCATGCTCTCAGCCTGATCTAACTGTGTAGCAACAGTAAATGTAATGAAGTTGTTTGGCAAGCAAGTATTTCAGGTTCTATGAATAAGGATGCCAAAAAGCAATCTATTAATAATTAAGAATTTTCTGCACAAAGTCATAAATAAGCAAATGCTGCAGCCCTACAGCATAAGGAAGTTTGATGGTACAAACCTTTTAATAGTTACCCAGTAATATTGCTACTAGATCTCCATCAGCTTTCTGATTTGCAGACAGCAGCACTGGATGGAAACCCAAAACAGAACTTAAATAAACTTGTAGCCTTCTTTGAAGGAACTAAGGTAGGTAATAATAATGAGACTGAGGAACAGAATTTTACAAGAGTTTCCTGCTAATCAGCCCAAGTGCCATATGCCAGGATGAACTAGAAGCTTATTTTAGAACAGATATCTTTGTAACAAAGACGACCCAGTAGTGCTGTAGAAGCAAAACGAATTAAGCTGCTTAATCCTAAGGACAGGATGAACAATCTCTCCTGGCTACAGGCAAGGTGATTTGCATTTGTTTCATTTTTCTGTGCTTGGCCTTCCAGCTTGGCTTATCCCAACAGAGAGATCAGAATGACAAAGTATGACATGTGACATATTTTATAATGACCGTGGTGTTTTCTTTCTACTTCTACTGTAAATACTCTGTAGCACTACAGAGCACCTGCTGCAGTAGGGGAAGTATCCAATCATAACACCAGTAACAGAAGGATAGAGAGGTATGTAGGGGGTTTTGCACAGCAGTGGGAGGAGAAATATTTAATAAAAGGAGGAACATTCTGTAAAAAATACAAGGGAAACAACATACAAAACTAGGTTCTAAGATTACCTTTAAACTTTTTTATATTAACTACTTTGAATTCACATCATTGCACTGAAGCCTTCTGGGAAAGTTTGTGGCTTGTTTGCTTCCCATTTCAATTCAAAAACACTGCAACAGATGTATTTAAAACTGTATCTGAGTACTCCAGTATGCAGGTTCAGAGAAGGTGCTCAGGGTAACAGTGTTGGCTGATAGGTTACCTGACTGGTTTTATTTTATTCACCTGGGTGTTGATATTAACAATTGGCACATAACTGCCAGGCTCTGCTCAGTGACATCCAAGGACAGGACAAGGGGCAATGGGTGCAAGCTGGAACAGGGGACGTTCCATGGAAACATGAGGAGAAACATTCTCACAATTGAAGGTGACAGACACTGGAACAGGCTGCCCAGGGAGGTTGTGGAGTCTCCTCTGGAGACTTTCCAAACCCACCTAGACATGTTCCTGTGGGCCCTGCTCTAGGTGATCCTGCTCTGGCAGGGGCGTTGGACTAGATGATCTTTCAAGGTCCCTTCCAACCCTTAACAGTACATGATTTGGTGATGATTATCCATTGAAATTGAGCTTAAGAATAAAAGAGCTTTAGGGAAGTTTTAGTGTGTTGTGTTCTTTTGTTTTGTTTTTTGTTTTTTTTTTTTTTTTCCCCAAGTAGTGGCTTTGTTTGCCTCTTTTTTTTTTTTTTTCCTTTTAGTAGGAATTGCAGTAGCAGGGAAGGGAATTCTTCCTAATGGACAACTACTGAGCACTTCGGGACTCCCAAGAAAGACTTTGAAAGCTTGAGCCACATCAGGCTGGAATCATGTTAAACAAGCCAGTACTGGTGGAATCCCTGATCGTCTTCGTCATCGTTCTCTCTGTGCACGCAGCGGTGTGGGACCGCTATTCCTGGTGCGCTGTCGCTCTCGCCATCCAGGCTTTTTACATCCAGTTCAAATGGGACCGTCTGCTCCAGCTGGGGGGGGCCGTATTCCAGTTCCGTACAGCAGCGAACAGCGGGCTCCTGCCAGCCAGCATGGTCATCCCCTTGCTGGGGATAGTGATGAAGGAGAGGTGCAAGTCTGCTGGCATCGTGTACTTCGAACGGTTTGGCGTAGTCGTAGCTTCCACGGGCATGCTGGTTGCCCTCTTTCTGTCTGTAATCGCGGTCGGTGTCACAAAACCTGTGCCGACCAACACTTGCATACTTACTGGTGTGGCTGGCAGTATAATTATCTATACCATGAAGCACTCTTTGACTGTTTCAGAAGTGATAGAGGTGCTGGAAGTGCTGCTCATTTTTGTCTACCTCAGTATGATCTTGCTGTACTTATTGCCTCGCTGTTTTACTCCTGGAGAAGCTTTGCTGGTTCTCGGAGGTATAAGTTTTGTTCTCAATCAGCTCATTAAACGCTCACTTAATGTAATCGAGGGCAGAGGTGATCCCATAGACTTCTTCCTTCTGGTAGCAGTTGTTGGAGTTGTTCTTCTTGGGCTTTTTTTCACTGTGCTCTTCATTTTCATGGATTCGGGTACGTGGATCTCCTCCCTGTTTTTCCACATGATGACAGCTGTGCTAGGCTTAGGGGTCATCATGCCCTGGCTGTACCGGCTGATCCAGAGGAACCCTTTGCTCTGGCTACTCCAGTTTCTGTTTCAGACACAGACAAGAGTTTACCTTCTTGTATATTGGACCTTTTTGGCTGCTTCAGCCTGTGGCGTAGTTTTCTACCAGAATGCCAAGAGGTCATCTGAATCTAAAAAACACCAGGCCTCGACTATAACCAGGAAATATTTCCATTTCATTATCGTAGCCACTTACGTTCCTGGACTGATTTATGACCGACAGCTTCTCCACGTTGCTGCAGTGCTGTGCCTGGCAGTGTTTATCTTCTTAGAGTATATTCGGTACTTCAGGATCAAACCGTTTGGCCAAACCCTTAGGCATTTGCTGTCTCTCTTCTTGGATGAGAGAGACAGTGGACCTCTAATCCTGACTCACATTTATCTCCTCCTTGGCATGTCCCTCCCAGTGTGGTTGTTCCCCAGATCTTGTGCTCCTAAAGGTACCTTGTCTGGGGCAGGAGCGCTGGTCCCCTACTCGGGGGTGCTGGCAGTAGGGGTAGGAGACACAATTGCCTCTGTTTTTGGCAGTACAATGGGGGAAATCAAATGGCCAGGAACAAAGAAGACCTTTGAAGGGACTATGACAGCTATTTTTGCTCAGATCATTGCTGTGGCTCTTATTCTGATCTTTGACAGCAGCGTGAATCTGAACTCCAGCTACGCCTGGATTCTGGCATCTGTGAGCTTAGTTTCTCTTTTGGAAGCTTATACTACCCAAATTGATAATCTGCTGTTGCCTCTCTACCTCCAGATAATGTTTATGGCATAGCAGCTCTTCCAGGAACAGGTTTCTCCCTTTGTAAAGTCATACTAGAATATGCACGGTAATGAGAGCTCAAAGCTGATCTAAACACTGCTTTTGGTACAGCAGATGAGATTGTTAAAACAAGAAGTGAAAGAGACCTATTTAAAACAAAGGGGTTTTGTTTGGTCTTGTGTTTCCAACCCCCCCATGTTTAAAACAGCATGAGTTGCTTTATGTTCTCACAGGAGCACAAACAGGACTGATTAAAAATAGCATTTGTGTTTAATAATCCAATGACAGTTTCTTCTGGGTGCCCAGAGGCAAAGGAAGAAGAGGTAAGTCAATGAGAAGAAAAATACCAAAAAATAAATAAGCAAACTTGTCAGATGTTGCCACCTCTGTATTGTATCAGAGCCAAAACTCATTTTGCTGTACCGAGTCCTGCCCTCTTGTATTACTGACTGTGTGAACTCCTTGGTTCTGTATAAGCACCATTTAAAGCATGTTTTCTATTGAGGGGGGACCCCAGAGTTGGGTACAACTGTCCAAGTGTCACCATCAAGAGCCACACTAACACACTGCAATGCGGAGACTCCGCAGCTGTAACAGCCACGTTAAACCAGGGTGGGTGGAGGAGGCTTGAGAGTGTAAAAGACTCTATATTCCAAACAGTGCTAACAAAAGGGTTGCAGTTTTAGCCCTAAAGTTTTGTGCAACAAGAAGAATGTTTTCTCTTTTTTCAAGATTTTAATCTCTAAATGAATCTTCTAAATTTATTTGGAATAATATTCAATATAGGGGAAAAAAAGCCTAGCAGAGTCACAGATAAAATTAATTACACATTAATCATGAAAGCAGGAAATCTGTTGAAGTCAATAAACTAATCTTACACTATTGAAGTTTTCACATTTTTTCAGCTAGATGTCTAATCAAATAATTTATAAAAATGCTTCTGTCAAATCAAGTAAACTCATTTAACTCTGTCCATTTAATTAAAATTATAACTACCGTTTTGTGGCTGAAAATCCTACCAAAGTTTTTAATCTATTAAACACCTCTCTATTGACAATCTCTTCTCCCCAGTTTGCTAAGTGTCCATTAGAACACAACACATTAGCACGTCCCCCCTGCCTCATCCCCTCAGAAGTGTCTGAGCAGAAGTTGACATTGCAGGGCTCAAGTTTGCAGGCTGAAGGGAACTTCTGACACTTCTTACTCACCTTTGGGAACAGTTGTGTGCGAGTCCACAGTCCCTTACACGATGCTGCCCTGCAGTCCTAGCTCCAAGACTGGTTTTAGGAGTGAGAATAAGACCAGGGTGGAATGAAACCAGTGTGCAGGGCCAGCAAGACAGAGCCAGCAGAATTGGCCCCAGAGTCTAATGCTGTGTTTGTCTCTGCAAGGAGCCAGAGCTCAAATAGCTGCGAGACAGTGTTGCCAAATTAACCCCCTGCCTGGGCAAGACTCCTGAGATTTGCTACCACTTTTCCTCAGGATGTCAAAATTGTCCAGACTTGGTTTTGGCTAATAAAGTAATAAATTGTCAGATACTCTTTGCAGGAAACCAAGCTCAGTAATTGCACTGGACTGAGTTTCCTTTACACCTAACAGGAAATCCTGCAAATCCAAACCAGCTTCTTGCTTTTATTTATGCACTTGGAAGTAAATGGGTTTGTACATTTTAGGTGGTGGGGTGTGTAATCAGAGTCCCAAAGATCCCTCCTCACCAGAAAGGTGCTCATCTACATTAACAACTCTTCTACTGGAAAGATACAGAAAAAGCTTTTGCTGCTCCCACCCCGAGCCACCACCTTCACCATCAATGGCATGAAATAGCACCAGAGTTAAAGTCATTTTCCTTCCACCCTGCTCACAGCTTTCAAATAAACTAGAAAAGTAGGGTAGGGCAGCTGTACCTGCAGAAACTCTGAACTCAAGGTTCCTGCTATTGCCATTACCCAGCTTCCTCATTCCTTCCACTGCCACCTGATCATTCCTCTGTGGTCAATTTTGTGCTGTACTGAACCTATTCTGCATTGCACAGCAAAGCCCCACGGGCTGCAAGGAACCTTCTTCCCATAAAGACACCAAAATTGACCATTTCCCATCAAACAACTGCCAGAGACAGGCGGTACATTTCTGAAAGGGGTGAGTAAGAACCAGGGCTCAGGACCACCAGGACTCCAAGCACTCTTAAGGTTACTGTGCTGTAATTAGTGCTTTGATGATACCAGGCCAGTGAAATGCCATCTATACAGCTTCTCTTCAGTTTAGGATCCAGGCTTAAGATTGCCTCAGATGTAATTTATATTTCTTAACATTCCTCAGATGTCACCTTGCTCTAAGTTGGTTAGTTGTTATTTTTTCTGGTGGTGAAGTTGGGGATAGTAATTGATCTTGTGCAACCAGTCATTAGAAAATTCAGCACTGGCCCCATCCATTGGGAGGAGGTCACACTGTGTCTTCCTCAAAGAAATGAGGAGGGAGACAAAAATGGAGAATTCCTATGGGGTTTTGTTTTAGTTAAATGTTAGGAGCCTGAGTGGGTTGGGGGATTTTTTGTTTGTTTTCATAATTTCAATATGAGTCTTTTAAGAACTGTGATATTTTTAATCAACACACCCAGAGATTAAACACTCGGCTGCTGTTTGCTAGAAATACTTTGAAGATTGATTGTAAAAGTAGAGTTCCTGCTTCATTTTGCCACCATAAGATTACTTTCAATCACTACTATTCAAACCATAGGACAGAGACATAAGGGTAAAGATCAGTCATCTCCACATGGCACATTCACCTGCATTGCTGAGATCCACACAGCCAAGAAAGGCACTAGACAAACTCTTGACTTAAGCAGAAGAAAATACAGAGTATCTGAAAGAAGAAATACTTCTTAACCGGTCTCAGTCAAGGTGCCACGGTCTTTAATGGTCCGTTCTCAAAGCTCTAAGAGTTTCCTTACTGAAAGGGCTGTGCCTATCCTGTAATCGCAGGGTCGTGCTGTAGTAAAAGTCTGTCCAGTGCCTGCATTAATGGTCCTTGTTCTGAGAAGAGGATCAATTAATCTTGAGGGCTGATCTAGTCAGAGTTGTATTTAAAGGGAACATGAACAAATGATCAGAAATGAATATTGATCAGCTATTGACTCCAGAAGCCAATCACTAACTTCAAGTGTAGAGCGATGGAAAAGGCAATTCAGGAGTCGGCTGGAGCCTAGGAAGTAAGGAAGAGGGAAAACCAAACCTTCAGAGCCTATTCTACTTCTAGAGGTATGACATCAATGCTGAGGTACTACCAGCAGAGACTGTGTGACATGTAAAACCACCCTAGAGAAGTTTACCCTGGCTTTTCCACTGAAAATCTTCCTTAGCTCCTGGCTAAGATGGTGACCTTACCAGTTCTCTTTGCTCCAGCTGGTATCTTTGGCTTCCATCACGTGGAAGGTGAACACGTGTCGAGAAGACTCCGAGCTGTTCTGTTCACTCTTATGGACAACTTCACCGTGGATGAGGATGAGCCCACCTGTTGGAAAGAAACTGCTGGACTGCTTTCTCCAAATTGGAGTGCTAAGCTTTTTTAGAGAAGTTGAAAGTGGTAAAATACCATTTTAGCTCTGTTATTTTTCCTGAGCTGTAAAGCAGACTTGTTTGGGGGTGGTTTTTACCTTTATTTATAGGCAGAGGTATGAACTGGCTGTCATCGTAGGCTCGCTCCGACCCCACAAACTCTACGCATGTGGAGGTACCTGAAGCTGCACGGACCATTCTCCGGGTAATTCCACCTGCAAACCCCCAGAACAAGCAAACACACACAAATATTAAACAGTTAACTACATTACTCAGAGCTGTGATTTCTCTTGGCAATTATAGGAACTTTATTATTATAGTACAGTCAATCTTTTCCTTAATAATTTGGGTGGGGTTTTTCATTAGGCAAAGATTTGGGATTTTTCCAGCTGCAGCAGAAACTACTGAACAACAACTTTTTTTTTTTCCTCTCTCTCTCCTTTCTGTCTCTTTCTTTGCATTGCAACATAGCCCTTTAGGAATATAAATAGTCTACACTTCTGCAAAGCCAACCTTTGGCCCATTCCTCCTTTCTATACCAGCATAAATTGCAACCAGAGTGCAGCTGACTCTGGAATTGGTGAGGGATGAACACCTTAAAGATCTTAAGAGCGCTGTGATTACATTCAGTGAGTGAATGCAACTCAGGGAGTGAGGCGAGCAGAGGTCTGAAGCTGATTAATGTGCCCTAGAGCTGGTGAAAACCAGAAACCTGCTGGAATCCAACAGCGGTGACACACACACAGCAACTACCAGTGGTCACAACAGCTGCTACCTGAGGCTGTGCTGATCTGGTTTTGCCTGTGTCCCCCCCCGGCTGCACACCCAACCACCGTGACTCTTACTGGTGTGAGAGCCTGGAATGAACCACAAGCAGCCATTCTCCTGCGTGGCATCTTCCAGAGCGATCCAGAACCCCAGGATTCTGCCCAGGGGCTCCGTGTGCAGGAAGGTGGCATCCTGGTGTGGGGTCACTGCAACAAGACACAGTCATTAGGGCCTTTTAATGACTGAGGAATTTAATATTGCTAGAAGGATGACAAGTTTGCATCTCCCTGACTTCTTGACCTGCCCTGCCCACCCCATTAAATCTTACACACGCAAAAAATCCCATCTTCCAGCCTGTTGCAAATGTGAAGGTTTGCTCAAGTTGCACACATGATGTAGAAATTTTTCTGGAAAACATGGATGATTTTTAATATTTTTAAGAAGGTTTGGACCACAAAACTCACAGGCTGAAGTCTGATTCTGAGCCTTTTTCCTAGCAAGATTCTTTTCCTAAAGGAGTAGTATGTGCAGTGTGATAACACAAATCTCACCTTCACCGCCAATGCCAGGTTGCTGCAAGGAAAGAGAGGTGATGTGTGAAGAGTTTCACAGCTTCCCACCCAACAGGTCTTATTTCTTGAGTGACAAGACAATTTGAATTACTGTACCTTGAAGATATACATGCTTTGCACAACTACTGGTCTCTCAAGGCCTAGTTTTCTTCCCAATTCCTGCAAGGAAACATTCCAATATTTGTTTACAGTTTTCTGCATGCTATAAAGATTATTCTTTGAAGATATTTAAATTTCCTTTAACAGCCAGAATTACTATCCTCAGGAGTTTAGAAAATTAACTACTCCATAATTATTTTTTTCCTCAGACCATCCTAGGAAAGAGTAACAGCAGCAGCTCACCTGCACCTTGGAGGAGTGGGTGATTTGCTTGAAGACAGGATCATGAGCATGTAAAGCTAAGGGGAAAGAAAAAGGGGAAAGAAAAGGCTCAGGCTGGGTATTTAAAGAAGGGAACTTGGCAGCTTTCAGTGAGCTGCAGAAACAACAGTCAAGTGACATAAATTGCAGCCAGAAACTTTCATCGCTCCCAGGGTGCATTGATGTGGCTTAGCACACCTGAAGCGATACAACATTCGAACATTTGTACAATCTTCTTTAGAGACCAAAACTAGAATCACTCACTGGCCACAAAATGCAACTACATTAAAAAAAATAGTGTCTAACAAAGTGAACAGAAATTGAGTAATAAGTGATTGAGTATTACATCATGCAAATGCTAACAAAATAACCACTATGCATGACCCTTATGCACAAAAGTGAATTCACCCTTTAAAACCCACAGTTCTTATGACCTACTAAAAAAGAAATTACTGCAAAAATTAACTAGAGCTTAATCTTTGGTGCCCTTCTCAGAAGGCCACAGCCCACAGGTCAGAGCTGTTTGCTCACAGACCCTGCAGCCCAGCTCCAACGAAACAGGGAATGGTGCTTCCACCTCATTGTGATCAAATTTGCCATGAGGACACACGACTGAGTCCAGCAGAGGCTGCTCCCGAGCAAGTGATAAAGCAAGACTTGACCAAAAGGAGGAATTACACAAA
>JANHGN010010499.1:0-55602 GCA_024605025.1 Megaceryle maxima | reverse complement strand
CAGCTTGGAAACCCCTCCAGGGATCATGGGGACTCCACCACTGCCCTGGGCAGCCTGGGACAGGTCTGGACAACCCTGGCAGGGAAGAAATTGTTCCTCAGCTCCAACCTAAACCTCCCCTGGTGCAACTTGAGGCAGTCTTCTCTTGTCCTGGAGGAATTCCAGCAAGCCAGGAGATGACAACTGTCAGACTAAAGGGTGCTCAATGTAAAGAGCTTTCACTAAGGGTTTGGTGAAATCGCGAGAATGTATCAGCTATTTTCACTCACGGCTGCTCTTTGGCGAGCCATACCTTGCTCCCTTCGCTCTCCTGCGGCTCCAAACTGGCGTGTAAACTGGTGAACCCGAAGCCACCGTTCCAGTCAGAGAACGAAAACCCAGGAATTCGATGGGAAAGGAGAAGCGAGTGAAGCCGAGCGGCCAGCCCGGGGGTGGCGCTCCCGGCCAACGCATCTCCCAGCGCACACGGAGCCCCGGGGAAGATTTTTCCCTGCGGACGGGGGACCCCCCCAAAAAACCACCACCAACAACAAAAAAAGGTTGGTTCTTGGAGGAAACACTGCAAATGAGGTTTAAGCAGCACTCCCCAAAGATATAACTTCCTCGAGGAGGTTTTATGCATCACTCGCCTAGCCAAAAGAAAAGGCAACAAAGTGAAGGGGGCAAAATGCTCAGGGGAAGGTGTTTATTTCTAAATATCTTTGGTAGCAAGTGAAAATCTACCTGCAAGAGATGTTGCTTGGGAAAAAAAATAAATAAGGGAATGAACTCTGTCTAAAGGTCCCTCCCCAACTTGCTCAAGTCTTTTTTCCTTTTTCTTTTTTTTTATTCAAATAAAAAAAGGAATTCTGTGTTTTCATGAGAAACCATCTCATTTTGAGCAGTTAAAGCTTGCTTTCAACCTTTTCCCTGCACACAACAGGATGCGAGTTCAGTAGTTTAAAAAAAAAAAAAAAAAGCTACATTTTGCCACACATTTTAATCACTAGGCTACAAACATGGATAGGAGGGGGAGAAAAAAAGTCCTGTAAACCAAACACACAATAGTTCCTCTTTCCTGTTATCCGACTCTTGCCAATTGATTGAGGTGAAATATTTTTAAGATGTGTAACCAGTGGAAAAAACCCTGCTGTAGGCATTGCATGTAAGTCAATCTCGTGAGAACCCACCTCACCTCACACTAGGGAGGCACCAATCCTGGGGAAACTCACCTTCTACACACTCCCATGCCCCTCCCCACACCCTCTCTGTTACCTTCGTCATTAGTGATGTCATGTACTTCTCATTCCCAGTCATCTTTTTTTTTTTCTCCCAGCAATTTAGCACATCATCTTCTCCCCTCCCTACTTTACACACATGGGATGACTTCAGAGGCTGGTTTAGTCCATATACATGAGAGTAAACCACGGTTTTCCTGTTCTGTGGATTGTTTTGAGCAATATAAACAGCAGATCACAGCACAACACAGCAAGTACCAGAAAATAACCCATTGCATAAACTAGTTGAGGCAACCAATCTTGGTTAGAGGAGCATTCATCCTCTGTCCTTGGGAGTCCTCCAGTTCTTTGCCACTCCAGACATGCTCCTATTTTGAGGCTTAGAAAGACCTTTTCAGCAAGAGGAAAACCACCTCCACCACATAATGCCCCCAAAAAAGTAAGAGAAGGATGTCATCTTCATAAATACTTTCTCCTCCAGTAAGTTTAAAAAAGGTAGAAAGTACTTGGACAAAACTGGGAAATGACCCCCTTTTTCTTCCCCTCCTCCTCCTTCCGAGGACTCTTTTGCAGACTATTAAACAGTATTTTCTCCAGCCAGATCTGCAAGAAAACTGCACTCTGTCAAAGTCTATTGGAGGCTGACAAAGCCCATCCCATGTCTGTATGAAAGGCAGAGGAGCAAGTGACACCTGCAACCTGAACAACCCTGCATCAGACAAAGCACAAGCGTTTCAAATGTTCTTCTGACTGGCACAATTATCCTAATTTCCTCCTCAATAAGAGTTCCTATTGAAACCATTTGGAGCCAAGCCAACTTGCCTACTTCCCCAGAACCAGTTTAAGCAGCTCAGAACCTCTCACCAATATTGCTGCTGTTGGAGCTGCCAGGGTTATTAGGTAAGCAAAAATTTCAGCTAGATCTCCTGAAGGCTCTGATATGATCAGCAACAAGTGACAGAATATTTAATGAGAAACAAGGAGCACAGGAACAATGATATAATTTCATGAGTATTTAAATTGTACTAAATAGTACATTGGTATTAACATGGCATAGATACTTGAATACTTTTGTTTCCCCTATGTTGGCAGTCCTTCCTTTCGTTGATGTTATCAGGAGTCTCAGAAATGCAGTACTTTTCCATTGGGAAAATTCCCCTTGTCATCAATTTAAAACCAAGATGGTTATTTTCTTCAAAGATCAAGAAGGTGAAAAGCTTATGGTGCAGCAGGGCTACAGGATTTTACCAGACTAAAATTAACATAGCTCTGGCTGCCCCTGTTGTATCTTGATGCTTTTTAGGGAGCTACATAGACTTTTAACCCTAATAATTCCCAGTGTTCTTTCTCCAACAAAGCCAGATCAGTTCTTTATCCTTGAACTCTTTCCCCATTGCTGTATTGAAGTCCTACAGCAACCCAGCAAGCACCAGTTTTCTTTGACAGTACCTTTCAATTATTTCCTTTTGCTCAGCTCTTCAAAGAGCTGGTAAAACCTCACCGAAAGGAGCTGAAGCCTTAAGCAAGCCTTGGATGACAAGGGGCATTTTCCCCTCTCTCAGTTCAGTCCTGCTAAGCATTTAATTAAAACTCATCAGTGCCAATAGCAGGATCACAAACCACCACCTTTCACCTGTTTCACAGCCTGCTCACATTTTCTGCCACCAAAGTGGGGCCTATGTCACTGTGGTCAAGTAGTCTGGGACAAAGGGAGCAAAGATTAAAAAAAATACAAGAGAAATACCTTTTTGTACACAAGTGGGCTGCACAAACTCCAACTGAAAGTTAGAGGCTGATTCTAACACATGAACATGCTCAATTAGGGAGGATGCTATCTGTCAGCATTTGCAGTTGAAGAAGCAGAGCATGGGGTACGCAGACAGCTAGGAAACAAGTTATATATATTTGTTACCAGCAGTTGGCTCAAGACACTCTTTCTACAGCAACAGGCAGTCTCCTCCATTGCCTTCAGTCACTATTCCTCGTGCAATGTGCAAAACTCTTGAGTTTCCATAGGTCTATGTAGACAATACTCCCAACAGACTTCTATTTGGCAACAAACAGTTTCAGCCATTTATTGAAAGGATGGTGAAATACGTAAGGAAGTCCAGGCTTGTCGCTGAGCAGAACTCTTCTGGACATCTACTTCTTGCTTATTCATAAAGGAATGGCATAATCTGCCAGGACTCGTGTGATGAGTCAAAGAACCCATCAGTCCTACACAGTAGCTGGAAGTATTGACATCCCTTCTGAAAAGGGAGATCCTGAAAGGCTAAGCACCTTTGCAGACAGAAAACTTAAGAAAGCAGACATAAAAGGAAAATGCAAATGAAAAATTAAAATGTTTATTCTGTTAAAGTGTCCAGTCTTACAAGTCTCTGAGAGAACACAATAGCAGCCTTCAGTGCTTAAGGTGGAGGTGCTGTTGATCAGCTGCCCAAACAATCCCACATACAAAGCAAATGTCATGATTCCAAAGTGTTACATCAAGTCGCAGGTCTGGGATGCCAAACCACAGCCCTGCTCATGCATTTACAAAAAGGGAGGGAACAATGTTTAAGCCATGAGTAGTGTCTGTCTTAAATGGACACATTTGTCAGCTGTAAAGGATGACTCAGGCTCATTAGCCCCCTTCTCATTAAGTCTCCTCTAGAAAAAAATTTCCCCCATTGTTCAGTAAAATTCCTTTGAAGGAGACGGAGATGGAGGAAGGGAAGGGTAATTCCAGAAATCCTAAATTAAGCCTTTCTTTGTAAGTATTCACACAATGCTCATCTCATCCTCACTATTGGGTCCAGCAATTCAAATACAGCTACTATTGCAAAGGGATTTTGGAGATGAGATTTCTGGAAGATTTCATCCTGTCAAAGCAGCTGAATATTAACCAACCCCTGCAGCTGGAGGGAGAAAGGTCTGAGTCAAACAACACTCTTGTCCAGTTCCAGTTCTGCTTCACACACCGTTAGAACACAGGTAGGACAATCCTCACTGGTTTGGCACATGATTAGCAAAAACTACAGGATCCCACTGTGTAGCCAAACAGTGGGGAAAAAAACTCTAATGCAATGAGGAAGAAAAAAGTAAATAAAGTTTAAGCAATAGTTTTCCTAGTTAGCATTCACACAGCCTTACCTTGGGTAACATTTCCGAGTGAATGACTCTATTGTTTACAGAATGACAGTATTGTTTGTCAGGGAGAAGTCACACCAAAAGTTAAGAAATCTTTCCATGGTTGAAAGAAAAAGAATCAGAGGGAGCAGTTGGCTTCAGGCAGAGACTATTACAAACACACTTGAAGGAGTAATTGCCTCTGTGGAGAAGTTAAGTTCATGTATCTCTAGAGAAGGCACAGCTAAGGAGGAAAAGAAGTTACTCCTCCACTGAAGGAGGACTGGAAAAAAAAAAAAACAACGAGAAAAACCCAAACCAAACAAAATCCAAAGAAATCAAACCATGCAAATCCCTTTCCAAAGCAGAAAAAAAGGTAAGGAAAGGAAACAATGTCACAAGAAACTTTTTTCCATACCCCTTATCCTCTAAAGGATGTGTTATTGTTCTCAAAATTCCTAGAATCATTTGGTAGAGTTAAAAAAAACCCAAGAAAAACAACACAACCCAAACCACTTCAGTGTGATTCAGCAACAAAAATTAACACTATTTATGGTAACAAAACACCAAGAACTTTAATTAAAATGAAGTGAGCTAAATGGAGTGTATAAATGGTAATAAGAAAAAAATAAAAAATGAGGTAGGATATTAGGAAGTGACAACACCAAAGAACACCACATGAGGAGATGGAGTGAATTCATTCCAGCTGCTGAATTAACTGAGGACCAAATAATAAAATCAGAAAATAGTCTTAAAGATCAGCTCCAGCTAACATTTCAGTGCATAGCTTCAGATACAGCAAGATTTAACACATTTAATAGTTTTGGCATTCCTTGCCTTTCAGTTGGTTCAAAATAATTAGTTGCAACTTATTTTTGGGGGGTATTGAGCAGGAAAGGTAGAATTCCATTTTACCAAGCTCCAATCCTAACACAGGCTGCATGTGCTTGTGATCTACAGGGGCTCCCAGAGCTCATTCAGCTCAGAAGTGCTACTAAGGAAATCATTGGGCTTAATTCAAGATGATGTACAGTTTAGCAGCTAGAACTAATCTTGTTTGTGCTACTGAAGTGCTTTGAAAAGCCTGCCAGGAGAAGACCCTGCCCAGACTGTTGATTGTCTACTTAAAACTTTTTTTTCCTGAACACCCAAATCAGCATCAGAAATAAACCCCTCTGAACTTCAGAGTAATGGAAACTCGAAGGAAAAAATGTGATCAAGTACCTGCAGGTGAGGAAGGATTGTTGATATAAGCTCATCCCTCAAAGACTGACAGGTACAGGAAGTAATGACTCACTCTGCTGTGCCTTTTGCAGGAGTCCTGAGCAGTAAACACGCTCAGGACCTCATGGTTTAGACCCTATCCTTGAAGTTTTAAAGCTGCTTCCATCTCATTACACAAGATCAATACTCTAGAATCTATTTAAGGGAAGACGAAGCAGCACATATCAGGAGCTTCCAGAGCAGCAAGGTATTTTTGTGTCACCTGTGTTTCTGGTACAAAAAGTTATCAGACTGCTCATCCCAGCTTTGCCACACAGAAGTTCTGAAGCCCTAGCAGCCATGACCAGAAGAACTGAGCTTGGAATTTTTTTTTTTTTTTTAAGAGCAGCAAAAAAAAAAAATAGTGTCTTCATGCACAATCAATACTGGCCTGTCTTAAAATTGCTCTGTAGACCTCGGGCGTAGGGCAGCCTCACCTCAGCAAGCAGCAGGAGTGTAGCTGCATTATCAGAAGTTAGAGACTGTCTCACTTCTAGCAGAACAGCCTGCTGTCCACTTGTGTGATGGACTCAGCACTGAGATACAGAGAAGGTCAGGAGGCTTGCGAGCTTCTAGAAGCACTGCAGCATATTTTCAGGTGCTGCTTATAGAACCTTCTAACATAGTAAAGTTTAGTTTGTATAAATAAGAGCACAGCTAGAGTCAAGAGTCAAAGTACTCATCTACACTCATCTAGGCATACAGAAGAAATCTCTTTGCTCCTGTAAGCTAAGTGGAAATCCTGTGAGGCACTCTGCCCTTTCAGTCCTGTCCAGTCCAAAATGTGTTGTAAACCACTTACCCAGTGGCCTTGAATACAAAAGAGAGTTCAAGCCTCTGTTCAGTAGCCATTACTCTCCAGCACTATTTTTTGGCACAGAGTAAGGGGAAGAAGGAAAACAAAAGGACCCCAACAAAAAACAAAATAAACCACAAACCTTCCTTCACAATCCAAACAGCCCCCACGCCCATCACAAGGAACTGACTGGAAAACAGTACCACTGTAGCTAAGCCTGAGGTCATTCCTGCTTCACTGCAGCAGCATTAAGCCCACTGAGCAATGTATGCCCTCTCTGTTAATCCAAAATACTTGTGCAAATAGAACAAGTACAACCCAAGAAGCATCAGCATCAATATTTCCCCATGCTTTCAGCAGTGGCCTCAACTCTAACACAATTAAAACATTAACCCTGTTAGAAACAAAAAGAGCTTCTTACTGTACCTTGCCTTCCAGATAGAGACTTAATTCTATTATTCCCTGCACTATTTAAACTTTTTGTAATTAATGGACTAAGGGAGGCAGATTTTACATCTTTCTTAAAAGCAGTTTTATAAACAGATCTCCTGGATTTTAATGTAGCTTTATTTAAGCATCTGAACATCAACAAATCCAGAGCCCAGTTAACATTGTTCATGATTTCAGCATGTTTAGCATATATATTTCATATCTTACATCTGATGAAGAGAGCCACAGTATGTCTTATTGCCCCAGCATCCAAGGGATCACCATGATTTGCTAAGCCAGGGCACTCACTGGCAGCTTGGCAGGAGCCACTCTGGAGATGGCTGCAGCTTCCCCCATTTGTACACATGGGAGACCTCCAAACTTCTCACACCGTGGCTCACAGCACTCCACGCTGGAGCCAACCTGTTCGTCTGATGCAGAGCATTACAGCCAGGACCTGCAGGTCCTTGAGCCTCCTCTTCCTTCTGATGGAAAAGTGCAGACTTAGGGTGTGTGGTAGGCCCATCTTAACCACCCCACCTTAAGGACATGATTATCAATAGCTATTACAAATTATCTACCTCTGCCAGTGCAGAAGGGTGTGATTTTTTTTTTTTTTGTGTCAAATATCAAACAGGTCAGACTCATTTCAATAAAGCCTGCTCTGTCCCAGGGATCTAGAGGAGCTCAGTCCACAGAGGATTCTCATACTGCTCCTTAACACTGAGGGAATGAAAAGAGGAAGAAATAGGAGGACAGGTTTCTTTTCCAGCACCAAGTTCAATCAGCATTAGCCTCTTATTTAGGTCAAGAGGTGTCACAGGAACTGATAGCTGTTAGGAAAACAGGAGAAAAGAACAATCAAGCAGCTCAGTAGACTGCGTTACTTAAAAACACTGGCAAAGCATCTAACAACTTAATGGGGAGAGGCAAGAGGTGCAGAGGAAACCTGACTGCTCCTCTTCACTAACACCACCAAGCCCAGGAGACACTGGCCAGCTCTACATTCCTATCTGATATGTGACAAAATACCAGGAATTTAAAAGTAACTTAAAAACTTTAAAAGCCAGATTCTGAAGCAACTCGATGCTTCTGGGAGAGTAGATTGACAGTTCAACTGTTTTTCATGCAGATCTTTCTCCCACTTGTACTATAATCACACATTTTGGAACAAGCTCTGGAGTTCTGTCAGTTAGTGCTTCCAGCACATCAGCTGGAAAATAACGCTGCACGATCTACTCATCAGCACAAGTGACTCAAAACTGTTCAAATAGTGCAATCTTAAATGAGCAGACAGAGTCTGGGGTGTTTGGTTCCTTCTCCAGGGAGAAGGTGTGGAGTGCAAAGGGGAAAGACAGTTAGTAAAAAACAAAAATCCTGTATTCAAGCTGATGTCTGATATTTATCCCCAAAATGCCAGCATCTAGATAAATTCAGCTGTCTGCATCCTTTCCCACCCCACTGCGGGGGCCTCACTGACTGAATCTGAGAGGGGAACAGCACCAGGTCTCACAGGAGTGTGTACCTGGCATGCCAGGTGTCTTGAGCTCTGCTTGCAGGACACTGGACATTCTCAGTCCCTGACACATATAAGCCCCACGTGGAGCAATGCAGCAATCCCCACATTTCATTTCCCCCTCCATTCAGAGGTCATTTCTCCTCACCAGCACCATCCACCTCACCCCACTGCCTGTCCAGAACAGCAACACCTCTTACTCCCACTGGCCTTTGCTCAGAGGCCAACTAATCTGGCTTGATCCTCATCCTGATCCCAAGCTTCCCCCATCCTGCATCTGAGGCAAGAAGCCACCTCATTCAGAGTCATGTTTGTTCAGGGACTCCTTGGCTAGTCTGGTAGTGATTGAGGGGAGAAAGGGGAAAATCTGGGGGAAAGGGGACTGGAATGGCCTTTTGTTTTCTTCTAGTTGGTCAGAGGCTTTTCCCTTTTTTTAGGGGTTCAAGCTTGCTCTTTGTCTGCCCTCCACAGCCGCTCTTTGACCTCCAAGGGCAGTGTGTTGAACAGGTCCTCCTCTACCACCAGCCCACTGCGTTTCAGCAGGGGACATTCTCCCAGCTCCACCGGCAGGCACTCCAAGCGGTTCCCTCGTAGCTCTATCTGTGACAGATTTGTCAGCTCTCCAACCCGGGATGGAAGTGACTGCAGCACATTGTTTCCCAGGTTCAAGGTTCTCAGCTTCCTGCACTGGAACAGCTCTGGTGGGAGACTTTCAATCTGGGGGGGGGGAAGAAAAAAAAAAAAAAAAATCAATCATAGGCAAAGTCACAGCAAACAGGACACACTCATAAGAGACCAACAAGCCCACACAATGCTTCAGGGTTTACAGAGCATTGTTTTCAATCATCCACATCTCCTGAGAGAGCTCCTGCTTTCCACCCAGAAGGAATATTCCCACCGTAAAAGCCACGACACCACGATTGTATGGATCCCTCTCTCAGACACTACTGCATTAGTTACAAACCAGCCCCAACAATGGTGGCTAAAGCAGACAACATCACCAAGGACAGGATTAGAGGACCAGAAACCTGCTCACAGCTGGCCTACACTGTCACATGCTCCCAGCAGTATTAGTTAGCTTCTTCCCATCCCGAGCACCTTTGTACCATCACTGGATCCCAGCTCCTTTGCTTTAAGTAGCCACTGTGCAATTGGTATCACACCAAACCCCATAAAGACCAGATTTAGTCAGGACTCCCTGGTTTTGTTGTAATATGAGCAGAAGCTACTTGGTTACAATCTCCAGGCCCTGAGAACTGGGGCTGTTCTTCCATCACACCCAAAGGGCTTTGAAATCTTGCAAAGGCTTTCTAGGCTCCAAAGCACAAGTTTTGGGGTTCTTTTGAGTGTCAGAATGCAACAACAACAAATAAAAATGAAGCCATTAGCTGTTAGCTTTCCCACCACGACGTCACTAATTTAATAAGGCTTATTTCTATTAAAGCCTTTTAATAGTCCAGTCTTCCCAGAGAATTCCTAGGAGAACAACATGGCTAAGGTTTAACAGACACCAGGCTATAAACTAAATGTAGCAATTCAGAATTCTCCCCTGAATTCAGTCTCATCTCGGAAGCCATCATTTGCCTTTAAATGCAACCATGTCCCTTTTAAAAACTTAAATTATGCATGATACCATTCATGGTGAAATTAGACTGTAAGCAGTTCTGAATGAGGTGGAGTCCAAGGAAAAGCCAAGATGAGACCAGACCAATTAGAGACAGCTCAATTCAGCCACTGTTACTGGTACTGCCGAGTGTTTTGGAAACAGCAACATGCAATCAAATCATCACAGGCTCGTGGAGGGAACAGTGTTATTTAAGGGACAACCATTGGTTTAGGAAGGAAGCAATGTGCTATAATACAGCCTGCTTCCCAGAACGGCACACTAGGACCAGTCAATTCCAAGTCACTTAAGACCACTGAGCTTGGAGAGGACATCAGAGATAACTCCTGTCCTTGGGAAGTGCCAGCCTACCAGTCCTTGTGTTTCCTGCCGTGACTGTTTACTGTAAGTAACCAGGGAGCCAGAGCCCCTGAGCAATTCTGGCCTTGCCCAGGCACCTGCGGAGAATACAGACAGCTCAGATCTTTCACTGGCTCCTCACCACCTTTTGCTTCAGCACATAGAGCCAAGGCTGCTCCAGCCTTCCCATTGCATTAGCAATTTTTCAGGACGAGATGGGTAGTGTCACTGTGCTGCAGAACACAGAGCTGCCTCTAGCTCCCTTCCATCCAAGGGACACTCCACCCCAAGACTGCAGAGGATACACTGCAGATTAACCCTCAGGAAGCTGTGCTAGGAAAGCTGCCAGAAGACAAATGCTGCAGAATTATTCAAGTTCTGAACAGTATCTTGAAGGACTCCATCTTTGGTTAATGCTACCCCCAGAAACTGCCCCTATCACTTGTCCTGAGAAAATATTCCATCTTAACTTAATAGGATGTGTGTGTATACCATGAAGTTTCCCAGAGCTTAAGCCACCCATACAGATGCACAGCCATCCAGTCTGTCAGTGCTGGGAAAACCAAGTGACCAGCTACTAAACTGGGATAACTGGACGGCTGCTGCTTGTCTGCTGTTACCCTTCAGTGGCACAACACAGACCTGAACTTTCAGGCACTAACTTCAAAACCCTGGCTGCTGTTTTAAGACTGAATACTGCAACACTGAACTGCACCACCAATTAAATACTTGGTTTAAGAGCATTTCTCTTGTCCCCATCAAACCACATCAGAGCTGCTGTGCCTGCCTCTTGCAGGCCACCTGACAGCTGCTGGTTATGAACACATCTGGCCAATAGCAGGAAGGATCTCGATATATGACAGTGAAAACAAGGACTACGGCTGGACAATGCTACTGCATGTTCCCAGAAGCAGCCAGAAGCCACTAATTAGATCTGTCTGCAATTTGTAGTTACATTAGAGTTGTTTGTAACTTCGGGTGATAGACACAGAGAGCGCACCTCCCAGGAACCTGCAGACAGACTGAATGGCAAGTTCAGCAAGCCACCCAGCTCAGTCTGTGCAGTCAGGCTGAGCTTTTAGACTTTGTTTACCAGGGGTCTCAAGAGATTAAAGAATCCCAAACACAGGAACAAAGATTCAGGAAATCCCATGGATACAGTTTGCTTTAAGCAAATAAATACCCTCAAACGCAAGTCAAGATACAACTTGCAGCAATTGAGCAGCACAGCACACTTGGGCATCCCCTCGAACATGCCCTGTACTTAGATGGACTTAAAATAGTTAAGGCTTAGACTGAACATACCTGGGATTACACAAGAAACCCCACAGCCCTCACACTGAGGCATAGCAAGGGCCATCATACTTCCTCCCCTCTGAAAGTCAAGGAATGGCCACAGCTCACACTTCCGCATCTACCCAACTGCCAGTTGACAAGCCTGGTTTTGGTCACTCTGCCCTGAGTAAGGACACTGCAGAAGACAGCTTTGTGTTCTCCAAAGTCACCTTTGTGGAACAAGACAATGCATTTTAAGAGTGAAAGCCATTTCTCTTAAGTCTGTCTGTATCCAACTACTCAAAAAGTGTGTGTGCTTAACAAGACCAAACCATGGAATATCCCCTGGAAATGCAGAGTACTATAAGCAAAGCTTGTAAACCACACACATCTGCCCCAGATGGCTGCTGCCACTGGTGTATGCACACATCTGAAGTATTCAGGCTTAAGTGACTAGCTCTAGATTAAGACAATTATTCAGATCTCCACTATAAACCCCAAACCAATGTCAGTCTAGTGTTTACAAGCTTCCAACTGCAGAAAAAAAACTTACAGGCAGGATTTCTGAACAGCCTCCAATTAGCACTCAGAAGCAGTTTCACTGCTAAGAGAAGAAATGCTACAGAACACTGTAGCTGCTCAAAGAAAGGCCTGGCCCTGGAGTTATCTGCAATGTTTTGCCTTAGATAAAGCCCTCAGAGAGAAACAAAAGCTTGATAATTTAAACAGAACAACAGTGCCAGGAGTATTTCACCCACCATTGTAGCACGCTTCATCACACAGATAACAGAAGTACCAGAGCTACTCACACAGGAACGCTCAGCTCCTTGCTCACTTACCCTGTTGGCTGTCACAGCCAGATTCTGGAGGTTTTGAAGAAGTCCAACGTCTGGCGGTATGAAAGTCAAGTTGTTGTGGCTGAGGTCCAAATACCGAAGTTTTCGGCAATAGAAGAGCTGGGTAGGGATCTTTTCTATCTTGTTACGATTCAGGTAAAGGCGTTCTAGATTGGTTAGGTTGCCTATCTGCATGGGGATGTAGGCAATGTGGTTGTACCACAATTTAAGGCAAGTGAGACGATGTAAATGCTGGAAGCTGATAATTTCCTCAATGGTCTTCAGGTTATTGTCCTTCAGGTCTATCTCCTGCAGATTGTGGAGGCTAAAGATAGAGTGAGGAATGCGTTCCAGGTCACAACGGATCAGCTCAAGCTCTGTCAAGTTGACCATTTTCTTAAGGCTATTGAGAACAATGAGCTTGGTACCCTCATTGTTGATGGAAAGCTTCTGAAGATGCACACCAACATCTGTTACCACCTGTGGCAGCTTCGTAAGGTTACTCTTCAACCTCAACACCTTCAGCCTCTTCAGCTCCCTCAATCCGTCTATCACGATGTACCGGTTGTTTTCAGCACTCAAGTTCCCTGTCAGATGAAGCTCCTCTAGTGTCTTCAGGCTATAAATCCAAAGAGGAATCTCCTTGATGTCTGTGAACTTGATGTGGAGAGATTTCAAATTCTCCCTCAAAAAGGCAAGGGCTGGAGCCTCAATTTTGGCAGCTGTGTGATAGAGCCACAGCTCCTTAAGGCTGGTGAGCTGAGCAATGCTTGGGGGAATAGTGACATCAGGGATGAGCTCCAGCTTCAAGACTTCCAGCTCAATGAGGTCAAAGACGGTGTCAGGAATGCCGCTCAACATGAAAAGATGCAATTCCAGCTTATCCTGGGAGTTCTTGGTGATCCTCTGGCGCAGCTTCTCCAGAGTCCACTCATTGTTGAGGTTCAGCTGCCGCAGTTTGTTCTCACTTACCTCGGACAGAAAGACTGCAAAGCGCTTGGAGTAGAGGGGGTCGTACTGATCGATCAGATGGAGCATAAAAGCAAAGTCATTTTTCACATCAGGAATGTCACTGTAACTGCTCTCCTCCCGGATGGACTCAAAGGAGTATTTCTTGAGTGATCGCCTCAACATCCACCAGAGTGTGTACATGCAGATCAAGCCATAGAATATCACCAAGCTGATGTAGAAAGATGCCAAGATTTTAAAGAGAGTGGCCAAAGGATGAGCACAGCGGTACATCCTGTAGCCAGTCAAGCTCTCGATGTCCACTTTACAGTCAACATCAAATGTTATGTTGTTGACATAATAAACAGTATAGCAGATGATCAGAATGAATTTGATTACTTTGATGATAGTCTGTCTCATGTACAGGCGATAAACTATATCTCCCTCTTCCACATGTGTGCGGAACTTTTTCACTTTCTCAAAGAGTGCTTTGGCTTGCTCACCTTCCTTTTTGTCCAAGACACCGGTTTCAGACCGGTCCACAATCCCTTGCTCAATTCGAGACTTTGTTCTCTGCAGCATGGGAACAGTGGCTTCCACATCCTCACTGACTGTGGAGGATTTCTTGTCCATGGAGCCGTTCATTTTCCCGAACGCTGGCTTGGTATCGCTCTCTTCCACCACTGTCTCCGACAGCGCTCTCGTTGTCCATGGAGAGTCAAAACACTTAAGCAAAATAGACACAAAATGCTCCAGCTTGGAGCTGGTCCTTGGGAATTTGAACCAGAAGTTGCTGCAAGCCAGGAAGATGAGGGTATGTAGAAGCACCAGATAAGGAAAATACTTGGCAAACCAGTGAAGGCGGTTCTCATAACACACCGCATCCACGTAGTTATACTGGTGCCGGTCCAACTCATATCGGATCCCAGTAGGCCCTGTATCTTTAGAGGGAACAAGACTAGAGTTATAGTAGGTACGCTCTGGGGTTGCAGCTGTCCAACCTCTGACTGAATCATTGCAAGAGTCTTTGGTAACCCATTTACAGGGCAAACAAATCATTTTGTCCTGGGTGACCTGAAGCGTCCCTCCAAACACTGCAATCATCAGCATCACGATGGAAATGTAGTCCGTGAAGACGTCCCACCATGGCTTCAGGATGCGGTACGCTGGCTGAGTGTCAGCGAAGTAGCGCAATTCAGTGACTGGAATCATGATTCACCTGAAAGGAAACCAGAAGCAGGCATTACTCCCTTAAACGGTTTTGTTCTGCTTTTCTAGAGGGCATCGGAAAACCCATAAGCACTGGCACGGCAAGACTGGAATTAGTTAAGACCCAATTTTAAGTCACTTGGAGACAAATGAATGAGGCTTCCTGGGAGTAATTTGCTACCGCTGAGGCAGTGAAGTTAGTTTGTTGCTGTCTTCCCTGACAGATGAATTGTCACAAACCATCAGAACCTGTACTTGTCATTAGCAGCCTGTGGGGCAAGACATTCACACCTAAAGAAAGCTCACAGGACAGACTTAAAATACCCCAACCACACCAGCATTTGGAAGCTTACTGGTTTATCTAGGGATTTTATTTCAGGGATGGGGAGCTTGCCAGCACCGTTAGAAGTGATAAAATAATACTCACAGCATAGCTGTCATGAGTGTGTTACTGGTTTTGCAGAGCTAGAAATCAGTTAATTCTGCATTTATCTGGTTCCCAAACTGCAGAGGCAAGGAAGAGGATTTGCTTACAATACACTTATATTTCCTAGAACTCTGCCGATGCAACTCAACATCACATTGACAAAGCAAGCTGGAAATGAGAACAAAGTTGCCTGAATCATCACTTTTCCTTCCACATAAGTGACTTTGGCTTCCCTCCTCTGCATTAATTCTCCAAGGAAAGATTAGTTATTTGCCCTCCAATAGATTCAGTACTGAAATCCTGTAACAGCTGCTCTTTGGCTTATTTACTTCAGAAGCAGAGGAAGGGAGAGACATACTTGAAGAATTCACTTCCCTGATCGACCACTCCCACCTAGAGTTCATCCCAGCTGGGATTTAAGTGTCAACGGAAATTAAAAGGTTCTGGGAAGCAGAACTTATGGCAGTGCTTGCTCTGTCCTTCAGCCTTCCAGATGAAATTTTGAGCACATTCTCCCACAAGCCACAGAAAGCCCAGGAGCCTGACTGATCCACAGAAAACTGTTGAGCACACAATTCTCCTGACAGGCAACACAGGCCAAGAGCGTGAAGTCATTGTCACTTGCTCTAATGACAGTGGAAAAGCAGTAATACCACATACTTGCTAGCAAAGTTCAGGAGGAGGACAAGCATGAATCTTTCGGTCATTTTGAAGCTCCCATGAATTAAATTTTAAAGGAAGAGCAGGAAAATTCAATCCTGCTTCCCCCAACCCATAAAACACCATTTGTACAGAATCCCAACTAGTCCTGGGGGGCTGCAGAGTTGACAGCAGGTTTTGCTATACCACTGGCTGGGAGAAAGCTTTGACAAGTGGGGTGCCCACACCTCCTGCTCTGGTGGAATTCAAATTTGTACTTAAAACTAATCACTGGCACAGAACTATAGGAAATCCTTCCCGATATGAACTCCAAAAGCACCACATTCCCTAGAGACACCAAATACAGAGTTCTATTCCCTGGTTTGCTGCTTACAACAATAAATGGTAAAATGCCAGCTTTGACTTAGTGCTACTTGGGAAGGCTGAAAGCATCTAGAAGCTAGAGGGTTGATTGAAAGATGACAGCTATCCCCACAGTGTTTGCCTTCTGCTGATCCAGTTCCAATACTACATTAATCCATCACAAAAGACAGTCTGAGATAACTCTACATGCAAGTTATTTCTTTTTATCTATTTGCTTTGGAGGAGGGAATTTTGACACACAAAATAGCAATACCTGTTCAAGAAGTTCAGTAAAACAAGGCAGAACAACAAATTTATTATTTCATCAGCCGGTAAACTCATGCAATCCTGGCAGAGGATGCAGAAACAAAGGATGAAAAAAGCCATATACAGCACTGGCAAGAAGAAACTACTGTCCTGCAAGGCTGCAGAGCACCAACAAAGTGGGTGGCGTGCCTCTGCAGAATCCACTGCACTGAGCAGATTAGGGCAAGAGGATTACACATTCACAGGGAGAGGAACTGAATGTCTCCCTCTTCAGAAACACCAAAACAGGATATAAACTTTTTTTTTTTTCTTGTTTTGTTAGGATGTCTACTACACCAGGCTAGAAAAACAAGACAATTTCTAGAGAAACTGGGAAGTTCAGCTACTAAAAGGTTTGAGAGTCAAAGAAGGACCAAACCCCAAGGAAAAACCAAACAAGACAAGAACACACACATGCCCTCTGTGTCACCCTCTGCATCCCTCCTACCATAATCAGACTGAGGGAGCACAGCGCTGCACTTCTACAGTCCAAAGAAGAGAAAGCCTTGAAAGCTTTGAAAAAGGGAAGCATCAAAAAGCAGTTAACTTTGGACATGGCTTTGCTTCTGAAATGCAGCTACACCTGCAGGTGAGCACAGCTTTAGCTCTACCAGACTCATAACCCAGAAGGGGCTTTGAGAGCCAGCACTCTCACCATACACCACCTTAGGGCTCCAGGCAAGTCCAGGGGCAGTCTCCCAGCAAGTACATACCAGTCTTAAACACTCTTCCCAGACACAATGGAAAGCTTTTGTAGTGACTCCTTTTGAACCACATCTAAAAGGTAACACAAACAGTGCCCTGCCATTCATTGCTCCCCATGAACACTGCATAAGATCCTATTTCTCTTTTCAGTAAAGTACATGCAGTAAAAACACTGATATTGTCCATAAAAGACCTGCTCCCTATTCAAACAAGTCCTTACTCCTCCTACCCCACATGGAGGAAATAAATACATATGTTAACCTCCTTCTTGCCTAAATACCACTGCTTCCCAAAGATCCTTCCCCCTTCCCTCCAGTGCTCCATTGCTCTTGGTAGGGAAACTTCTGCAGGAATTGTCAGGCCCTTCACAGTTCCCCCCAGTAGCCTTATGAAATAGGGAAGGTTCAGGAATTGGGGTCTCATGGCCAAGGCGTTTTCAGACTCAGGTTGTAGTGCTGGGTCACTTCTTTTGCCCAATCCAGGAAATGCCCAATTCCTTCTCACAAGAAACTAGCCTTGTGCTCACTTTCATTTGTATCTCAAGATAGCTAGGAAGGAAACCAACAAGAAAATAGCACAGCAGGGTCTCCAATTCCATTTTCTAGTTACCTGAACAAGAAATCTCCCTTTACATTGTGCACCTACAAGACCAATTAAAAAAAAAATATCTGAGTGCCCCATGATAGTTTATTACAGCTCAGTGTCAGCAATTAAACCTAGTAGGGTGGAGCAGGAAATCTCCTGCCTTCCAGTAACAATGACAGGGTCACTGGAGGAAGAGAGACATTCCCAGCAAGCCCCCACTCCTCCTGGCGGCAGTGGAGACCCTGTTCCAAGTCCCAGAAGAGCAATAAAACCAGAGGCCACCTTTACAGAAGCTGGAATTTGCCATGTCTTATCTAATCTTACTGCCAGCATCTGCAGTAAAAGGGAAAATTGCCCACCAATAACTTGAGAAAGCCGGTGGGAAAGTTGCATCCCCCCTCACTCAGTTATCCCCTGCACATGTATTCAGTTCCTGGGTTACAGACAGACCACTTTGCATCCAGATGCAAATGTCATCTTTGTTTTGTGAACTCCATTTTGTAATAATTTTAAAATGTGAATCTTGTTGCAACACTCTCCCCTCCTGGATTACAGCAAGCAGTTTTGCTGCTGGGGTTGATGACAACAGCAGGCAGGCTGTGAGAAGTCAGATTCTCAGGGGCCACCTCTGTCACTTGACATCCCCCTGCCCGGTTGGATTCTTCCCATGGGGACCATGATTCCACCCACTCTACAGAAATCAAGCAGGTCATTGGAACACAGACTTTCCTAACAAGAACATGGGTGGTAGAACAGAATAATTTACACAGAGAACATGATTCTGGCATAAGACTAGGAACAATCCTCACGCAAAGACAGATGGCCAAGAATAAAATTACCTCCCTTGCAACCCAAGACCAGACCAAGCTCCCCAGGACCAGCAGGCAGACTGCAGAGATTAAGCTTTTGCTCTTTTCAGAGGTTGAACTCCAGTGTGCTTTGTCAGCAGGACAGTGTTTACTGTGAAGAAGCTTCATTTGCTAAGTCACTTCTGTCATGTAGCCTCACTGAGGCTGAGCACAGAACACATGAATGGAGTGAAGGAGTTTATAGAGAGAAAAAAAGTCATCACTGGAAAGGAAGCACTGTGTCAGAGCAGTCTTGGTGAAGAAGGATCCAAGCTCCTTCCCATGTATCTCAAGTTGCAGAACTTTCTAGTTGGAGCTCAGAACGAGGTGTTTTGCTTATGGTATAGTTAACTCTGCCACATGGAAGGCATTGACACTGAGATTTTGAAATGGTGCTTTAGTCAACCTTCAAGACAAGTTGATTTCACTAAACTTGTATAAGCTGGTAGGTGTGAACATCTCCGCCTAAACTCCTGTCATCTTACCAGAAGTACAAGGAAGTAAATTTTCCAAGGGTGTAATTAAATAGGTAGGCTTTAGGTGTTGCATACTGAGGAGAAAAAAAAAATAAATCTTACAAGTGTGTGTTTCGGGTGTTTCAGTTTTTACATTCCATGGTGCTTTCTTCCCCAGCTACCACGCACTCCCTGAGCAATCCTGCACCCCCCCAAGAAATTACTTCCCCTTTCAGGGTTTCAACTACATCAAAGCAGCACTACAATTCCTATCCAATATAGAACAACCTGAGGACAGCTTATAGGTGCAACATCTGAGACTGTACAGGGGAAGACCTGCATGCTAAAGCCTTGTTATCAGACAGCAGGGTCAATCCAGCCTAAATACACTCTTGAAACCTTTTCACATTCCACATTTAGATACTACCTACCTTTTCAGTGCCTGCAGGTTCACCTGGATGTAACTTGGCATGCCACTGTGGGCTCCTTTTGTCAGATGACCATCCCTGCCTCAGCCTGCTGGGCACCTACATACTATGTGCAGCAAAGCCACAGCATTAATGCTGAGCAGGCTGGTGAAACAGAAGAAACAGCAGGTTCAGACTTATATAACCAGCCTGCCAAACCTACCCTGACTTCAGCCAACCATAAGCATCACCAACTACTAATCCCACATTTTACTAGACACCTGGAGGAGAAAGATAATCACTCAGGTTAGAAGAACAGGGACATTCTGAGCACACCACACCTAGATAGCAAAACCCATCAGAAACAAGATTAAACGTATCTGCCTGACAGAGATAGCACAAAGCAGCATGTACCTTACTAGACAAAGGCTGACAGAGCTGAGAGCATGAATGCTTTCTGCAAACCCTACGACTCCTGTGCTATTTAACAAGCTCAAGGTATTACCAGAGCAAATGCTGCAGAAGCAACCATCTTCCAACTGGGACCACCCCTCTATCCAAAACCATCCAGCCTAAACAAGTGAAGATTGACTTACTGTTGACAGACACCTGGCTGAGCAGTGCTTGAAAAATCCTGCCTGCAACTGCTGGCCAGCATATCTGGCCAGGGACAAAGTGAACAGAAACAATATTGCTGTTCTCTCACTGGCCAGTTTGTCAGCTTGACTCATCATTTGCTGAATACTTTATCCAGCCTCCTCTTTCCGTTGGCCATTCTGTTACTAATGGAGCTACAGGCAAAATAGGACTAACATACAAATTCTTGTGCACATCACGAGACCTTAATTTTCCACCCCTTACTTCCAGGACCTCCCCAAAACCAGGGGAACCCTCCTCACCTTTAGTGGTGTGCAGTTTGAGTGAGGCAGTCTCATAATACAGTTTTAGATAAGTAGTCGTTGTATGTTGGATCTTGCCATTCCTTAGTTTCCACTACACATGCTCTTAATTCTCAGTGGCTTTCCTTCAAAGCTTGTGAACTGCAAAACAGAAGTCAAGCACTGCAGACAGAATTTCTTCCTTCTCAGAAGCCCGGCGAATGGAGTCGTTCATGTGCCAACAGTATCAGAGGTAGATAAGGGAAAGAAAAATCCAGATGCTGTTAAGACTGTAGCCCTGATTATTGACGAGCTACAACATGCTACAGTAAGTTTTCAACACAGCAGAGCTTCCCCCCCTCCCCCCCAACATGCTGACACCTGAAATCCTAAAGAAGGGCAAGACACAGAGGTCTTTGTTCAAAAAGATCAGGAAATGCAAGAGCTTTACTGGTCAGAAACAGGACTGGGAATTTATGTCTCCTCCCCCCCGTTTATTAGGGCCAGAATTAAAAGTAAAAAAAAAAAAAAGCTGAAAGAGTGAAACAGAGCTGCTTTCAGGCACCCCTCAGAAAACCTTCCAAGCACAGAGAGCCACGTGATCAACTGGAAAAGTCCAAGATGTGAGATGGAACAACTCAAGAAATTTTGTCCTTTGCTGTTTTGAAATAAACAGCAGTGAAGCCAGATGCCAAAGCTCCGACCAACCTTTATCTCCACATCAAACTCTTCCTACATTAAAAGATAATAAAAAATAATCCCTCCTGAGGGACAAAATGTCTCCTGAGATAGAAAAGCGAACATGTGAAGATTAAAGGGTCATTTACCATTTAGACTTAGAGCAATGGAACAGCAGCTGCCAGAACTTACACTCCTCACTCAGGGGAAGAGCCAATGAATTCAATGCTGGGTGCAAGGCAAGCTGGTTTTCACACAACCATCCAGCAGCTGTATGCAACAGTCAGCCCCACCCAAGCTACAAGATAGAGCAGGATGAAGTGAACAGACTGGGTCACATCATCTTTTCTGAAGCTCATGAAAAAGAATAATCCATCTACACTATGGAGAGCACTTTTATCACCTTTACAGCTACCTCTTAGTTGATTCTTCCTGTCACATACAGGCCTGACATTCACTTTCTAACAGTCTAGTGCAACAGCTCCTGTTCACTGTCACACATGTACGTCTGTCCTAACAAGTATAGGAAAGAACATCTGCGCTATCAGAACAATCCAGGCCAGAGAGCCAGCTTGGTCTGACGCATTTTCTGACTTCTGACAGCATTTCTGCACAAGCTGCACAGAACTGAACACAATCTGAAGTTATCAGGATCACTGACACTTGGAGCAGGGACTGTATGTCAGTGTCATACAGCTATGTAAACTTAAGTGCTATCAGATGACCTGTGAAGTGATGCAAACCAGAGAAAAGCGTCTGTGTCAGCGTATAAATTATGAATGTACATGGCCACAGGCTTCCCATCTAAAATTAATTTTCTCTTTGCCATAAAAAAAAATCCTTCAAGGACAGAGCACTGGAGCGTGTCTTGCAAAAATTCAACTGCCTTGTTCCAATGGGATGCTACGAAACACTCCCTTGTACTAATGCAAGGGATTGAATTCATTCTGTTAGTAACTAAAGATAAACAGCATTAACTTGTAACAACCAGGACAGCTGCAGGAGAAGGTTCTTCAGCATATAATTCCAGTATTGAGAAGAGTCACACAAAGAAGGTAACCAACTGTTTCCAGCTGAAGACAGAAACAGTGGACAAAGCAGAGCTTTCACATATCTAGCAACAGATCAGGAAATCAAGACACTAGATTCTAAGTGAGCAAAAACTTTTAAGCGAGGATAATCTGACTTGACTGTTGACAGACTGACACAAGATGCATAAATCCATGGGTGTTGCCACAGATGTTTTCAAGCTCAAAGAGATGAGCTAGTTAAGATGAAAGAAGATGCAGATGAGAGCACAAACAAGTAAAGTAAAACATCAGCTATCAGCAGAATAATATTTACCCTCAGCCTGCAGAAAGAAGTACCTACGTATTTGTCTGTTCTGCTACGAGCCTTGCCCTCAGGACTATGAGCTCCAAACCAGTCCCTATGACTTTCAGCTCAGGACACTTTGACTGCCATGAGTCGATTAATAGAGGACAGGCCACTTAATCTTTCATCACCAAGATCTGAGAAAACCAAGACTCTAAAGAAGGACCTGTTAACTAGTCAAGTACACACCTTTACCATGCACAAACATGAGCTGTTGCTGGAGAAGCAGCTTGCAAATCTGCCACAAGACTTGCTTCCTGAATTGTTCAGGTAATTCTACCGCAAATGTTAACAATGTTTAGTACACAAGGAGAAGGAAGCACTATTATTTCAGAAGGAATGTCATGACTGAAGAGCTCTTTTAGTTTCAAATGCAGCTTCATAGCAGCAGGAGGGACACCTGCAATCCAGCCGTATGAACTGGATTTCAAACTGCAACACAAAATACATGCACCATATCAACAGTTTAAGGAAAAACCTGCTTGGAAGCATTCAATACATGTTCTTCAAAGCTCACAGACTGTTCAGTATTAGCATGCATATCCTAAACTGAGGCTATTTTTGAAAATACTTGGAAAAAAACACACAAAGGAGGCTTACAACACTGCAGCTGAATAAGTTATTTCTTAATCATTATCAAAACAATAGCTATGCATCCCTCCCTGCTCGTATGAGAGCGCCCTACACAACCCTTCTGAACCCTTCTCTGTGCTCTACCACCACTCACCTGACATTGCACCTTCATTTTCCTAGACACCAATCAGGCTCAACACCAGAAGAAAGTTTTACTCCCTTTTTAAAATACTCTACTGAACAAAATCCTTCTTTAGGCTGTGAAATCTTCTAATAAGCCTGCTCCAATCACACAGCAGTAACACAATAACTTAAACATTTGACCTCCGCTGCTTATTTAAGAAAATAAAAATAGCATCAGAAAACCACAGACCATCTTTCTGAATGCCTGCAGCACTTACTAGAATGTAATCAACTAGAAGCATTCAGTAAGTCATCACTGGAAGGCTTCAGGCACTCCACATTTCAGACATGGAAACATTAGCTTTTAACCCGTGGCTCCTGGCATACTTTAAGGAAATATTTATGCACCTTGTCTCTGACCTATGTGAATAAAGTGAGGGTTTACAAATACCACGAGAGGATCAGAATGAAAAAAATTAGTGAACTGCCAGAACACCAAACGGAACATCAGACGAGTCTTAGGGATACTGGTAAATCTGGAAGCACATCTCACTGCTCAGAACATAGACAATTTGGACAACATTTCACAGCTTGAAGATAAGCACAGAATTCTGCAATACTTTTCATCACTATCCTAGTGAAGAACCAAGGAAGCAGGGAGTTTCTTGTAATTAGGCTCTGTCATTGCCTAACTGACACCCACGTGGGTGACGAGTCAGTGAACTCCTAAGAGTTCACAGTAAAATATTGCCAGGAGATGGCTATAGAGCAACACAAACAGCACCCCATGGGGAATGGAAGAGTACCTACCAAACCCAACAGTTCTTGCCACTTCTCAGCTGCACTCTAAGCAGCAGTCACCAAACCATCTACTGGACAGCCTCCAAGTATTTACTGTTGCGAGTGTTGAGAAGTCAGGGTTTATGTGACCGGAGTTCGATGCATGAGTCACATATAACAGTCATATTCTACTTTGGACAAGGCTCTGTTCCTTTTTTACTCTTTCTTTCCATCTTCAAGCTGACTAAGGGCTAGAGAATTTCATTAGCGTAACACCACTCTTCCCATGTCACCCTTTGATCAACCATCTTTCTTCCTTGCTCCTTATCAGTCATCTCATCACTGCCCTGTGTTTTGCAACTATGTTTAAGCAGTATCCTGGTAACCTTTGGAGGGAGGGCTTTGTTTTACCACAGAAGATCCAGGCTGTGGCCCTTACCCTGCAGCTGGGTTCTGCTATCTGCACTTCAGTCCTCTGTGCTGGAAGGAGAAGATGCTCACACGTGCTGGATCCTGAGCAGGTGCTGAAGCGTTGCATTCCCCACACGCCATGGGAACAGCTTCCCTGAAACAAAACACAGATGGTCAGCAAAGAAGATGGGATCAAGCTAACAGAGAGACTATGTCATATAAAAGTTTGGTAAAGGATATATAAGAATCAAGAAGGGTCACTGGGAACCAGAAAGAGACACCCTTGATGCCTAGAAAGATGGCAAGAGCTCCAAGAGCCAACAAAGCAGGTGCTGCAGACCCAGCCAAAGGAGATGCTGAATATTATTAAGCCTAAACTGGTAGGGACAGATTAACCTGTGGGAAGAACAATTCCTTGGTTTAGATAGGAAGAGGCATTAACAGCCTTACTACCCACTTTATAGTCTGAAAAAAAAAAAAAGCTTTATTTTTTTTTTTTAGCATTACCATCAGCAGTATCTGAAAATGTAAATCCTACCACTCTGGATTCAAGCAGCTGTCCCCTTTCCTCACAACATACAATCACCAACATCTATCTTTAAAGTGGCAAGAACTTAACACCACCAGCAAGAATTACAAGCTGTTTGGTTTTTTTTCCTTGCTTCCTGCCTGTCAGCGTGGGGCATGGGAAAAAAAGACAGAAGCTTTGGGAGATCTCTCCAGCATCCAGCCTCCCAGCTACGCAGGAGAGGGCTGCAGAACATCAGAAAGCATTTTGTCAACAACATGGAAAAAAATCAAAAGGAAGAAACAGCACGGGAAAAAAAAAAAAACAAAAACAAAACCAGCCCCAAACAGAACAACTCCATACTGGTGGGGAGAATGTTCCAAGAAGAGGTTCCTCCTGGTCCCAAAGTTACGATAAGGGCTGACAGATTTTGAAGCAACACCCTCGTAGCCGAGCAGCCCTATTTTAGCTGGGATAGGCTACCGCAAAGGAAACGTTTAAAGGAGAGGACTCTGTGACCTTCTCTCCCCCCAGCTCCTCTCTAGCAGCGGCCTCAGCACCAGCCCCCCGCCAGAGCATCTCGGCACCCGCACCCAGCCCCACCTGCCCGCGAACCCGCCCCGCCGCCGCGGCTCCCAGACACGGAGAACAGATCCTCCGTACGACAGAAACAAACCCCCAGCCAGCTGCCGGCCCCCGCGCCGCTGCCAGATAACGAACCCGGGACTCGTCCCCTCCGTACCGGAGAAGGGAGGTCCCGCCGAGAGGACACCCAGCGCAGACACACACGTGGGATGGCCCCACCTCGCCCCACGGACGTGGCGGGCACCTACCTGCCCCCAGCCCCGGCTCATACCGCCGCCTGACGGGGCAGGGACAGGGAGAAGCGGAATCGCTGCCTAATTAGTCAGCAAATCCTCCCCCCCGCGACGGGAGCGGCTCGGCGCTCAGACACCCTCCCCCCAGCCGCTGTTTTCCCGTAAGGGCTGAGGCCCCCAAGCCGCCGTCGGACCCCGGCCCCAGCCCTGCGTACCGCGGGGTCAGGACCCGTCCCGTTCTCCGCCGCCCCACCCGGGGGATACGTCCCGGCCGCCCCCGGGAGCACAGCGAGAGCAGAGCCGCAGCCCCTGCCTGCCGCCAGCACCCACCTGGCTGTCCCGGTCCCCGCCCTCCCTCAAGCCGGCTCCTTTTGTTCGCCCCTTACCGCACCGCGGCGGCCCCACCCCGGAACTGACCTCACCCGCCCGGCATGGCCGCCATCAGCCCGTCCCGCCGCCGCCGCTAGAGACGAGGGCGCCGCCATCTTGGGAGCGGGCATGACGACTGAACGGACGCTGCCATCTTTGTGCAGGATGCGGTGGTGAGGGGAGGGGGGGGTAATGATAGAGGAGGGGAGGGGAAAGTGAGGGCGGGGGCGCCATCTTTGTGCAGGGCAGGGCGCAAAATGGTGAGAGCCTTAAAGGGGCCTCCGCAACTCCAGCCTCGGGGCAGAGTAAGGAGCTGAATGCCTTCACCTGCAGCAGCCGCTTGGCAGTCCAGAAGTGATTCTTTTTGTAAAAAAAAAAAAACAAAAAAAAAGTTATAATAAAAAAAATACATATTTATTAATGTTTATGACCCTGTCATCACCAAGCCTACTGTCATGATTTAATTTAATGCCCTATACAGCAACGCTGTCCCCCAGCCTGTAGCACCCAGCAATAGTAGCCTCTGTCCCTCGGGTACAAAGGAGGAAAGCCAGGCCTGCCAAGGACACCTTCAGGCCTATTCATGCGGGTGTCAGTGCTGTGAAAACACAGAAGGCTAAAAAATTACAGCCACCGTGCCCCTAACATCAGCCTGTTTCAGTTTTAGCCCCCTTGGTGCAGCACAAGCTGTATGGAACCCTGAGAGGATCGACTGCCCACCTGTCTGCAGCTGGTGTGCGTCACCTCCATGCTCCCAGACAAAAAGGAGGCTGCCTCTTTGGTTGTTGGGGCCCTACCTCCTCTTAGGTGACATTAAACCTTTTCCTTAGCTCCTAAACGGTTAAAATCTGCTTCACCTGCATCAGTCTGTGGCTGTGCCCTGTGCGGGAGGAGGGTTGGTCATGGCCAAGGACCACCTGGCTGTCGACGCGCACAGCCACCTCAGCACAAAACTCTGCTGCAGTCCTGGTTGCTGTCCTTCCCACCACCGAGCAGTAACCACAGCCATGGACATCGTCCCTATTTAGGGACCAAGTGCACACAGCCCAGATCAGTGGAGAAAATACGGTGAACATCTCACCGGGTGCCTCAAATACAACACAGTGGACACAAACAGTATCAGCATTAAGGCTAGTTAACAATAAAAGAGTGAAAACCATTTAAACTGCAGCTTTTACCACTTTTTTCTTAAGAACCAACCCTACATTATATTTTTAAAGCGGAATACTTGGAAACCCCATTCCATTTCTCTAACAATGGCTCACCACTCTAAGGCAACTGGAAAATACAGCGTCTGTTTCCTCCCAGCAGGAATAGCAATGTTGGTGTATTACAAGGATGCATGCAGCACTAATTTTGTGGTACCTGAAAAAAGCAGGCTGATTCACTAATGGGTATTTTTATCTGGCTGACTCATTGGAGGACACTGGGCAGCATCTTTTTTTTTTTTTTTAAATAAAAAAATAAATCATAAAGGATGGTTCCAAATCACTCATTATAATTTCATTAGTGTACAAGAGGCAGTTCCAAGTGATTAAGTACAGCCAATTTTAACTCATGTACACCAGTGGCCACAGTTATAGTAAAATAAGCATGTATGTGGCTTTCTAGGAACACTGTAGGTCTCAGCATCCTCCTGTAGCCAAAGGCACAGGACCTGTACCAGAGGAGCTGTGATCCTGCCAGCCAGGGGACAATGTTGTAGATACCAGCCCAGTGCTAATAGATTTTAAAAACCACCAAAAACATAATTAAGAAGAATTGTTCATGCACTTGTTAAATTAAAATGACCCAAAGAAAGAGAGGGTCCCAATTTTCCTTGAGTTTTACTATATAAACTCCATAAGGTCAAATGAGCTCTTTTCCTCACTGGCCACGTTATCCAGCAATTTCTGCTGAATTTCAAGATGACACTAAGGTGAAGTTACATGTTGCTGTTGAACCCATATAAAAGCCAAATCCTGACAAATAAGGTGGGGGTTGGTGCTCCTGTCCACCCCTTCTCCCAACCCCTCTCTGCTCCAGTCCCTACCCAGAGCTCTATTTCCTTTAGCACTCACACCCACCCTGCCCTGAGCCAGTTCAGCTCATGGACCTTACAGAGAACTGTTCACTTTTCTGCCAGGTTGGCTTTTTGCTAATTTTTTTTTTTTTTCAAATCAAGTGAGCTCAGCACAGGGACAAAAAACAACCAGGGACAGTGCAGGGCTGGCAGAGGGCAAAGTAGGGCAGCAGGAGGGAAGGGATAAAATGGCACTGACCTGTTAGATGGCTCAGGATGTGCCATGTACATTCTTACAGAACCAAACACAAGTTTTCCTCCCATCTGTTTGTGTCAGTGTTGGAGTTAAAGAGGAGTTTAGAAAACAAAGGGTTTGCATCTGCCTGCAGAGACGTTCCCTCCTGCTTAGTCGTGTCAGGGGTGCTGTGAGCTCAGTGCCCAGCCAGCAGGGCAGGATTTGCACGGTGACATCAGCTGTTTCCTTTCCCCCCTTTCACTTTTTCCTGCTGGGAAAGGGGAACAGTAGGGAAAGGGACCCACTCAGGAGACCTGAGCCACCGAATTCACTGGCGCACATAAAGCCTTGTCACAAGTGAAAAGGGAAGCAAAGAGGAGATGAATCGCTCTCTACACCCCACTGCAGCTGCTGTCACCCCTCAAATGACTGATGGAGAGTTCAGCTGCTGCATCTCAGCACTGCAATCCCCCTTCGTCCATCTCCCCACACACCCACAGCCCAGGGTCCTGCTTTAGTTTGTATGGTGGACATTGATCATTATCCCCCGATGAACCTAACACTGTTGCCTTTGCTCTCTGTGCCTGTGACCCATTCTCTAATAAATAATATTAAGGCTGCAGGGTGAAATTCTTGAGAGTGTCTGACTGACTTAGAAATTAATTTTTCAAAATGACTGAAGGCTTCACTCAAAGGGAAATCCTCTGCCATTTCCATGCCAGAGTAATGATAGCCATACAACAAAAATTATCCTGCTATAATTATGAGCCTCCATCTGAACAATATGCTGAGATATCTTCCCAGGCAGCCAAAATCCTCTGGCAGCTCTGGCTCCAAGCCTCTGGGAGGAAACAACCCGCTCCCCAGAGCCCTCTCCTCCCTCACCCTGGGGATTTAGAGAGCGAGCCACCCCGAGACCTCCTTTCCCCCGGTACCATTTTCCCCACCAGAGTGTTGTAGCTCGACTCTTGCCTTCCTGCAGCCTCTCCGACTCCTCCCAGGAAGTCCCAGCTGCAGATGAAGCATTTGGGAGCCAGGCAGAGGTCAGCATGTGTGCCAAGGCAGACTGCGTGGCCGTGTCAGACTTTGGCAGCGTAAGGCAGCGTGGCCCAGCTTAATGTAAGTCGGTTTTACCCTCCACCAACCACCCCTTCTGCGAGCTGCCGTGTGCCGACGCGTGTGCGCTCGCTGGAGGCTGTGGCTGCTGCATTCGCCATGGCTCTCACCGTGGCGTCACACACATCGGGTTCAGGGGCACCCTTGTCCCCAAACCCTTTGAATGCATCTGCGAGTGGCCAGGCTGGCCAGCACCGCAGAGGGGCTTGGGGAGCACTGGGACAGAGGAGACGACCGGTGCTGTGGGCTGGAGGGCAGGCGGTGGTGAGTGACCGGTGCCCGTGGTGACCTTTCAGCTGTCACCTCCAAACCCTTCGTGTGCTCCACGCCGCGCACCCCGCCGGGACGAGCGGTGCCCCAGCTCTCTTGCAGGGCACGTACGTACAGCACAGCCTGAAATGCCCAACAGGGTGAGAGGCTCCCAGAGCCTTTCCCAGGCTTTTTTTTTTCACTCTCTGGGGATTGACCCTGCTTCAAAACATTGCCCAGGGCGGAGGAGGGGAGGCAGAGCCCTCTGCCCTAGCCCTGGTTCACAGTGGGAGCAGCACCCCGACCCCAGTGCTGCCTCTAGCTCCTTGCAAGAGCCTTGTGCACAGCTCTTACACGAGCTCCATAGTTTTCTGTAAGCTGTTGAAGCCCTTTTTACTGCCACACTCTCATTTTCCTCTCTCAGTCCAGTACTCATTTGCTTTGCATCCCAAAGCAGCATCCCCTCCACATCTCAGCACCTGGCCCCAACATGCAGCTGTCCTGTGCACAGGGACAAGCTAGCTATTTCCCAGTCACGAGCAATATTATGCTGTAGCTTCCTGATTTTCTATAAATGGTAGTTTTTTCCCCCCTGGGCAAAGAGATGCCAAGCCCCCTCCCCCCAGTCTCAGCTGGCAGACGCTTTGCACTTGTGTTTGAAATAGCAGGAAACTCACACGGTGGGGACTCACATCCTGTGTGTAAGGATGGAAAGGGCACCCAGGAGTACTGAGAACTTACCTGTGGGCTGGCCAGCTTCAAACCTGTTTGAATTTACTTTTTGGCAGATGGATAAATTAATCCATAGCTGGTCAAAATAAAAGTGCGTGCATCCTCCAGACTCATCATTTTAATCTCTAGTACCTAACAAAACGTTAGCTTATTTTAGCTTAGATATTGCATGTTTAAGCAGGGCTGTAGGACAGCTGGGGGGACCCGAGGTGAAGGAACAAGCTGCATCAGGCATAGAAATGAATTTATTTTGGGTCTTGGAGGAAAGGTAAACAAAAACACTTCAGAGATGGAAGCTGACATCATGTTAATCAGAATAAAACTTGTGACTAAACAGCCTGGTGCTGCAGCAGCTGAGAGGCCAGAAATTCTCAAAAAAAGTAGCACTCTTGCTTTGATATTTATGGTTTTATTTTGCAACCTTAAGAACATGAAGGAAGAGGAAGAGCAGGGGGCTGTCTGGAGTAGGTTCACCCAGCGTACATCCCTAAGACCCCTTCTTGCACTTGCCAGCTGCAGAGGTGAGGAAGGTGGAGGTGCTGCAGGAGAGGAAGGGGAGAGGCAAGAGATACCTGGGATCAGTGAAACTGGGTGGGAAGCTGATGTTGAATACCCAGTTCCCAAAGGATGCCCTCTCATTGCTGTCCTTACTACTCTCCCCAGTGCAGCGGAGAGTGGGTGGAGCCTGGAACTGGGGAGAGAGGATGCAGAAGCCATGGTTGCCCTTGTGATCTTGACTTTGTTTGTGCCATGGGCACTAAGTACCATCCCAGCACTGTTTGACTTTGCAGCCACACACACAAAGCAGTTCATTCCCCCTTTGCCTTTCTGCATCAGAGTAACCACAGCTTTGGGTCTAGACCTGCCTTGTCCCCAGGTACACAGGGCCTTTGCTTTGCCCCTGTAGCTGTGGAGTGATTCTCACCTCTCTGCTTTGTGTCCAGGGGAAATGCAGGTCCGTGGCCTCAGGAGTGAGGCAGCAGGAGCTGTGGCATGCTCAGGAGAGTGGGACCGTCCCTGCGTCACTTCTTGCTGGAGAGGAAGAGCAGTGCTGGAAATAGCTCATACTCCAGCGAGGTACTGAATGCCCAGCAGGACTGTTTCTGGCTCAGGCTGCAGCGGTGGGAGCCCACAGGAGCTCACTGCCCAGGTGCCAGCCTTGGCAGCGACAGCAGATAGGGCACGTCAGGAAAAGCAACACTGGTGCAACCTCCTCTGTACCCACTCATTTCCAGGTAGCCTGTTTAAAGGGAACAGCTCACAAGCAAGAGAATATTATTCATGAAGAAGAAAGCTCATTGTTTGTGGGGTTGCCTTGTCTGATGATCTCTTCTACTAAAGCCTCTTGGGTGGCAAAACACTTGAGAAATATCAGCTTCCCTCCTGGCAATACAAACACACAGAGCAAGGAAACCATGTGCAGCAGAGTTGGTGGTGGAAGGTTTGGGCCACTAAATCTTTTACATTTGCACTCAGCTATCCCGGCTCGCTGCCAGGCAAATTGCATCTGGAGAAACACATCCTCGTTTGGGGAGCAGAACAGGCTGAAACAGACTGGGGGGCTGCATGGCCCTGAGCCCACATTGCTCTCCAGCTTGATGGGCCCATGGCAGCACCATGCAGGTTAGAGATGGGATGGGGGGTATGTCAAAAGAAGAAAGTTTGTGATTTCCCTTCTTGAAAGGGCTGGAGCAGACAAGACCTTTCCTCAGAACTGGGAATTTCTTAACTCCCCAGAGGTTTAAAGCACCTTCTTCCCACTGACCTCCATCACACTTGTCAATGCTGTTAAATTCTCTGAACTGTGGCCAGCAGCAGCTCCACCACAGGAGAACAGCCCTGGAGCTGTTAATATTTCACCTCCCACGATCTTTTACTTCCCAAGCCATGAATCCTTCTACTCCCACCACAATCAGCTCATGCCCTGGGTCTTTGCTGACCATAATGTCCATGACTTGTGCAAAAAAAGGAAAGCAGGGGCCTGGGGGAGGGAAGTGGGGCTCCTCTAGACCCAAGGAGGCAGCGACTTCTGCTCACCCTTGGCCGCCTGCCTGGCACCACAGTGGAGCAGAGTCCACCCAGTGCCCTCTGGAACACAGGGCTCCTCAGCAAGGTATTTGCAAAGATCTCTAGTAAGGGCTGAAGCTGTTTAAAAATCTAAAGACCTCAGTACAAATTGTCAGTGGGGGACTTTTCCAGTTCTGGTGCAGCCCTCTGGGAACAGCAGAGCTGAGCAGGTAAGTGGGGAGTTACCACTGCAGCTGAGCCTGGGGAGGGGGTCTGACCTGGAATCCACCATCCCCACCCCATCCTGCCACAGCAGAGCACAGACCCTGTCCCCTCACATCCCAACTCTGTACCTCACATCTCAGCTGCTGTCATGTGTCCTTCTCATTCCCGTTCAAATGTATTTTATTTGCCGCGGCGATGATGATTTTCTTGGTTTGTTGCTGCAGAGACACCCTCCTCCCATCCCCACAGTGGCTTTTCTTGGTGCAGTGAGCATCATTTGTGTCTGGTTTCCAGTCCCTTCACTATCTGGTTACCTTTCCCCTGCACTATTGAGTTATTAAATTCTGCCTCTGCAGCTTTTCATCATCCTCGTGATAAATTCCCCATCAAGCACATCTGATTTCTCCCACTATGCTTATCCAACTGGAAGGAGGATTTTGCTCTCAGTGTTTCCTGCTGTCCTTCTTCCCACCCCCCCAGCCATGGTGCGTGTGGGAATTAGATACTGGTCAGGAGAACAGTACCGTGGCATCTCTGTACATCAGCCTGACCTGTGTGCTGCGTGCCCCTCTTGCCTCTACCCAGTTGCTGCCTGGTTTTTGCCATGAACTTTAAGTACAAAAACCAGCAGGAACAATTTGACCCCATGATTTATTCCAACAGAAAATGAGGTTTAAGGCATTGCCAGCTCTCCAGCATGCATACACACACTTCTTTGTTCATCTGTTCTCTCAGTTCTTGTTGAAACTTGTAAATGAAACATCCTTCTCTGCCAGCCCTTGTCTGTTTGATCCTTCATAAAAAGTGTGTGAAACCTCTTCCAGAAGTCACTGCATCAGCATTACTGCTCTGAGGGCAGTCAGCAACAAGCTGTGAAGCAACACCAAAGGGCACACCTTCTATTGGGAAGAACGGCCCTCAAGAGGCCACGGCTCCTTCCCATGTGACCACATGGCCGTTAGTAAAAGCTTCAAACTCACTTTCTGTCTCTCTGTTTGCAGGCAAAAATGCCAAGGCCGATACAAGCTCGGAGGCTGGAGGGAATAGATAAGAATATCTGGTGAGTTCAAGGAGTATCTGGTTAACTAGAATGTCTGGTTAAAAGAATAGGTGGTTTTAGGCAGCTGAATACCTGATAGAAACCACCGCAGCCACACAGCACAGAGCAGCACAGTCTCCCCTGGTTGCTTGCATTTCTTAAGGAAGCCCATCAGGGCAGATTTGTCCAGAGATACTTTACCCTGGCTCAGCTCTGTACCTGCTGCTCCCTCTTTATGCCACACCAAGTGTCCCGCACCATCCTGCAGGAAGGCAGGCGGGAGACCCTGTGGTGCATCACACTCCACCCAACCCATCCACCTGAATGATCCCAGCAGCACCCACACCTGAGCCAAGCTCTCACAGCATGCTGGCTTCAGTCCAGCACCTGCTTCAAGCCCACCTAGGGCAGTGCAAGCAGAGAAGCAGGTGGAGGGATGCTGCAGGTGCTGCTCCCAGCCTGCCAGACACAGGCATTGGGAAAACTCTGTGCTTGAAGAGATTTAAATGGGCTTTCTCCAAAGCCCTGCTGTGCCCACTGCCAATGAGCTGGCTTGTTTGAGAGAAGCATGGAGTTCAGGCTGCCTTTCACTCTGCAAGGGCCTTCATGGTGTCTAGCTGCTAAATTTTGCAGAACTGGTATGAGCTTGAAAGCCTCTCCTACCCCATCTGGCCCGATCAGAAGTGGTGAGTGGTTTCAGCTGCGACTGCACACCCAGACAGCACAGTGGCTGTTTCCTTTAGGAACGAGTTAAAACCACCCTGCAGTGCCATAGTGCTTCACCCTTGCTTTCACTGAAATAGGTCTGAAGTGACCTGTGCTTGGTCCTGTCCACCAGTGAGCAGCAGGATGGTTCTGCAGGAGGGACACCAACCTTGCTCACTTCCAAAGGGGTGCTGGCAAGAAGAACCGACACCAGTGCCAGTGCGCTGCCTGGACCCTCTGTAAATGTTTGTCTTTCTCTTCTCTACAGGGTGGAGTTTGTGAAATTAGCTGCCACCTACTCTAAGGTGAACCTGGGCCAGGGCTTCCCAGACTTCCCCCCACCAGACTTTCTGAAGGACGCATTTGTGAGAGCCCTCAGCGGAGAGAACCACATGCTGCACCAGTACACCCGTGCCTTCGTACGTGGACAGACCTCCCTCCTTGGCAATACCCTCCTCATTCTGTTGGAGCCACTGTTGGTGGTTTCTATCACCACAAACCATGTGGTTTCCATCCAAATCACATGCAGCAAAGCACACATCCAGCCTCAGCTCAGGCTCCCTGTGCCCAGGGCTGTAACACCCTGCTTTACTGGGCTGTTTGAAGCAGACAGGCTGGAAGATGCTCCATGTGCTCAGTCATAAGGCACTTGGCTGCCCAAGCCCCTTGCAAGGGCTGATCCATATTTTAGGTGCAACCAAGTTTCCACCCCTTCTCTCACTCCACAGGGCCACCCACCTCTGGTGAAGGTCCTAGCCCAGTTTTTTGGGAAGCTGCTTGGACGAGACCTGGATCCTATGACCAACGTGATGGTGACTGTGGGGGCATACCAGGCCCTTTTCTGCTGCTTCCAGGCTTTCGTTGATGAAGGCGATGAGGTAACCCAAGATTCGGATTGTTGCACAGGCAGCCTTCCCCCAGGAGAGCCCTTCCTGGCTGTGGGTCTGCCAGGGGCACATTCTTATAGTCCTTTTGCAAAGCAGAAAAGGTTTTATTCCCCATTCTCCAGCATTTGAGCTTACAAATGAAAAAAAAAAAAAAAAAAAACAAAAAAAAACCCCCTCTGCTTCAGGGCACCATCTCATTTCTGCATAAGACAAAATAAACCCTTTGGCCTGGAGTGGTCAAATTCTTCCCTGTCACTGCCCACTGGCAATGCAGGTTCTCCATTACAGTAATTAAGGGATGAAAATTTCCCATCCCTCCCATCGCTCTCTGCCCCTGTCAGGGAAGGTCTGAAGAAGGCCAGGAGGGTGCTGACATGTCCCTTCCTTCCAGGTGATAATCATCGAGCCCTTCTTCGACTGCTACGAGCCGATGGTGAAGATGGCTGGTGGGACGCCTGTGTTTGTCCCGCTGAGACCGGTGAGTGGCTTGGAGCAAAGCTGTCAAGGAGGGGCAGTGAGCAAAGTGGTGAGTGGCAAACTAAATGCAAATACAGCAAAGCAAGTAGAGATTCCCCTCTCTTCTCTCTAGAAAGCTCCAAAAGATGGAAAATTGATGTCTAGTGCTGACTGGCAGCTTGACCCGGCTGAACTGACTTCTAAATTCAGCAAACAGACAAAAGCCATCGTTCTGAACTCACCCAACAACCCTCTGGGCAAGGTAACACTTCTGGCCTTGCTGTGGCCAACCCTGAAAGAAGCTGGGGTGCTACAGCTCACCCAGCTATGTTTGCAGTGTAGCAGTGACCTGGCTTTCCTTGCACACGGGGGAGGTGGGTGTTGAGTGAGCTCAGCATGCAATGTTCCCACATCTGGTGTTTTTAAGCCTGATTTTCTTTTGTGCCAGCAGTGGCTTTCCTCTGTTAGACCATTGCAGCCAGCTCCTGCCCACCCTGGCTTGGGAGATGGTGCAGGCGGGGTGCACAGCTTTCCCAGGATGGCAGGGACAGGCGGGGCTCAGAAATGCTCCTGCCGCATCCCTGCTCCACTCCCTGCCCGCTGCAGGTATTCAGCCGAGGGGAGCTGGAGCTCATTGCAGACCTGTGTGTGAAACACGACGTCCTGTGCATCAGCGACGAAGTGTACGAGTGGCTGGTGTACGACGGGAAGGAGCACGTCCGCATCGGTACGGGGAACGGCTTGGCAGAGCTGGGGTCTCTTCTCTGGGTACAGCAACTTCAGGGAAGGAACTGGCGATTTAGCTGGGGTACTCTGGAAATGACATGGGCTATTTGCCTGCACAGGTCTACCAGGCGTGTATCCCCATTACAGGTATTTTGCTGCACTTCAGTCTCAGCCTCCAAACCAGGTCTTAAACTGGAGTCCTGACTTCCAGAGACAGTCAGAGGAAACAGCCAGTTGGTTTCCCAGTGTGAGATCCAGAGCAAAGAGCTCTCTCTCTGTCTCCAGAGAAAACAAGTTGGTTTTCTTCCCCATACTTTGTAAAACCATAGTTTTCTCCATGTCTCTAGTTTTGGGACACCCATTTCAACACGATTTCAGAGGCCTGTTCTTCCTGTTGCAGTAACATGCAATCACCTTGTTGCGTGGTGCTTGGCATCTCTGGAAGCCCCCAGGGGCTGAAAACACTTCATTACAAAGAGATACAAAGTGTATGAAAACACTTCATTACAAAGAGATACTCTTGAGAAATCTGTCTGCCTGCTTGGGATGTGCTTTGGGGCTCATCCAGCTGAAATATGTGCTGCGAACATGAGAGGCCACCATGGGTTATGGTGGGCAATGGGCTCCCACCATGTGATTAACGCAGACCAGGAGTGTGCTGAGCTCTGCCATCAGTGTTTGTCTCTCGTTTCATTGACAGCCAGCTTGCAAGGGATGTGGGACCGCACAGTGATCATTGGGAGTGCTGGGAAAACCTTCAGTGCCACAGGATGGAAGGTAAATTCCCCATGTTGTCTCCTCATCCCCATCCCTTTGCTCCAAAGTGTGGGTCCAATTGCACAGTGGAGCACGGGGCACGCTGCTGACACATACTCGGCTTTGAGCCTCAGGGTCTGAAAGCACCAAAGCTGTGTTGATAGCTCTGTCTGGAAAATACAATGAAGCCAGCAGAGGCAAATAAAGGGGAGCTAGTGTAGGTACGAAGAGACTTACCACCTTCCTCCTCCTCTCCTGGCCACAGGTGGGCTGGACTGTGGGACCCAGCCGGCTGCTGCAGCACCTCCATACTGTGCACCAAAACTCAGTGTACCACTGTGCCACAGTTGCCCAGGTAAGGCAGCTCCCTGCAACTAGCCCTGCAACTCCCAACCCCCCGCAGCAGGGGTGAGAGAGGGTCCTTTTGCCTGTGGCTGACCTGAAAGGCAAAAACAGGGTGATGTGTGGTACCCTGGAGAAGCTCCTTCCCTTTTCCCTGCAGTCGCCCCATGCCTGAGAGGAATGGTTGAGTCCAGCCTGCCTGGGGTACATTCCTTATTTTGCATTGACAAATCTTGGAGGCCATTTGGAGGGGCTAGAGGCAGAGAGCTCATCTTGGTGCTGTGAGAAACCAGCCCCTGCTCCCCAGTCACCTGTAAACTGCACTGGAGCAAAGACTCTGGTTCTCAAGCAAGCCTTGATCATCTCCCCACCTCCTCTCTCCTTGCAGGAGGTTGTGGCTCAGGGTTTTCAGAGGGAGCTCGAGCTCTACGGGAAACCAGAAAGCTACTTCATCCAACTGCCCAAGGAGCTGCAGCAGAAGAGAGACTGGCTGGTCCAGAGCCTGGATGCTGTGGGGATGAAACCCATTGTCCCCGAGGGCACCTACTTCTTGGTGGCAGACATCTCCGAGTTCAGTGAGTCACGCAGCTGCGGTTTCACTCAGGCAGGGCTGAATACATGGGGGCCTGCACGGAGTGGTACCACCAGCAGGGACAGGAACCTGCATAAACCACCACCACAGCAGGGGGGACAATAGTGTGTTTCCCACCCAAGCTACCAGAGGTTTGGGACTTGGCTGAGGCACCCAGCAGCATCCCCAACCTTCACGCTGCTGCACTTCTCCTGCAGAATCTGATGTCCCTGATGTCCCCAACTCCGATGAGCCTTATGACTCCAGATTCGCAAAGTGGATGGTCAAGAACAAGGTAAATGTATCTGGCCCTTTCTGCCGCGTTTGCCCCGGGTGGGCTCGTGCCCTCCCTGCTGGCTGAGCTCACAGGAGCCAGCAGCACAACACCACAGCCAGGGCTGGCAGCTTATGGCAGGGGGGGTGTGGAGTGGATGGCTTCACCCATGCTGGGGCACAGCAGGCTGCACAGTAGCCTGAGAGGAGTAATGTGCTTCCCCTTCCCAGGGACTTGCTGCCATCCCACTCTCTGCTTTCTACTGTGGGGCCCACAAGAACAACTACGACCATTTCATCCGGTTCTGCTTCGCAAAGGTGAGACACATGGTGGCACAAAAGAAGGTTGGGAGTAACAAGAAAGCAGAAGAAAGGTGTGAAACTGTTGGAGCAGGTCTAGAGAAAGACATAATTATCAGAGGACTGGAACAGCTCAGCTGTGAGGCCAGGCTGAGAGAGTTGGGGTTATTCAGCCTGGAGAAGGCTCCAGGGACACGTCATAGCAGCCTCTCAGCACTTAAAGGGAGGCTGTAAAAAAGATGGGACAGACCTTTTAGCAGAGCCTGTTGTGACAAGGCAAGGGGTGATGGCTTTACATTAAAAGAGAGGACATTTAGCCAAGACGGAAGGGAGAAAGTTTTGACCCTGCAGGTGGTGAGAGCCTGGCCCAGGCTGCCCAGAGAGGTGGTCACTGCCCCATCCCTGGCACCATTGCAGGTGAGGTTGGATGGGGCTCTGAGCAACCTGCTCTGGTTGCAGATGTCCCTGTTCCCTGCAGGGGGGTGGACCAGATGAGCTTGAAAGGTCCCTTCCAACCCAAACCATTCCATAATTCTAACAATTAGGGCTGGTTTAGTACCAAGAAGAAATGCAGAGCACCTTGGGCCTTAGAGCCTATACATAGCATCCCAGCTGGTCCAACCTCATCCTACAGACATGCAAGCCGAGCCAGTGGCAGGAGGTGTACTGGTGCCATCCTACCCTATGCCCCATCAGCATCCCACACTTATTGCTCAAGGCAGGGAGTCTTCTGGGTGCACATTTAGCTGCCCAGTGGTTTGCCTGCCCCAGAGATATCTGTGCCCCTGTCATACTGAACACGGGGCGTTTGTGATCATCCAGAGGGAGGATGGGATTTTCATATGAATGATGATGGCACTGAGGGGAGAGGGCTTTTGCCTGGAAGCCCTTGACGAAACCTGTGTTATCTGTTTAGGAGGAAGCTACACTGAAGGCAGCAAATGACATATTGCAAAAATGGAAGCGAGAGAAAACTACTCCCTGAGAACACTGGAAAGAAAACCTTTCTCCCCTTGGTCCTCACCTGCCATGACCACTCTTCGTCCTCTTCCTTTGCTTGGCTACAAACTTTGATCTGTCCTTTTTTTTGTGCTTTCAACCACATTTTCTGACAGACCAACGGGTAAGAAGTTTGCCAGGCCCAGGGTCTGGGTAACACTTTCTGTTACTGTGAAACAATCACACTGTTACTTGTAAGAAGTGAGTCTTTAGGCATCCTGACAGTATTCAGTGTTTATTCTTGTTGTGTTTAAAGACTTTGATAATCAGTTCTGGGATACATCCAGCAAGACACGAGGTATGGATTGCTCCTGGAGTCTTTTCCACCACCAAATTCTGAAAAGGTGTTTCAGGACCTACCTTTAAGGCCACGCTGGGAGGTTAGCATGGCTTGTCTTGCTCCACATCCCCACTCATATACCCTGGTGCTCAGGATGGCATCTCTGCCAGCATCCATGATCCCCACGGGACTGACTGTGCAGTATCACTGCCCGTCAGAAGGTTGAGTCCATAATCCTGAAAATTATAAACCCAGTGAAATGCTAATTCCCATAATTAACAACTTTATGACCACACAATCAGTAACTGGTCTCCCCCAGCAAACAGGCTTTCATAAATAGCTAGCTATTGCCAAACCTGCCCCGTGCACCCCCCAGCACTTTGTCAGGGCACAGCAGCAGCAGCATCCAGACTGCAAAGCAAAACCTTCACATCTTTGACAAGCGCAAGCAGCGGCCAGGGAGGATGAGCACAGCGTCCTTGGGCTGCTTCTGGTGGACCTCACAAACTCTGGGCCACTGGGATGATGGGGTCACCTGAACAGTGTTTTGAAAGGCAATTCTTGCGTCATTCTCCAATTCAGCCTAGATAACAACGCAAGCCAGCATCATCGGTCGCTCAGGAGCTATGTGCAACAGACTGTGCAATAAGTATTTGTGGAAGTTAAGTTATTAAAAATTAATCACTGCAATTACTGAAGAGTAAATGTCTCTGTAACAGCGACAGGGCTGACACAGCTCTCCTAGAGAGCTGCCATCATCACTCGTGCCACATCCGCGCTGCATCCCGCCGGGGTGGCTGCTCGTCCCGCCCAGGCCGGCGGGCAGTGGCTCTGCAGGGTTTGTGCCGGGCTGCAGCGGGTGGTACCGATCCCAGCGGAGCCAGAACTGCACCGACCCGTGCGGGTGGCGAACGCCCACTGTCTGCCCTCACCTGCAGCAGACCCCTCCTCACCTGCCTGCGCAGCCCGGCGGGGAGAGGAGGCTGCTGAAAGCCCCTTTTGCACCCACAACACCAGCCAAGCGCTGGGAGTGCTGCGATCACCCCAACAGACAAGACAACGGGGGGATTCGATTATTAACGTGAATATTAACTGCAACCTCCCCACGAGTGTGGGCTCGCACGCTAGGCCGTGACACACCCCCCAGGCGCAAGGTGCAGCCCCCCCCGTGCTCGCACACGCAGGCAGTGCTCGGGTAAAGGCCCCCAGACGCGGGTGCCGGGACGCCAAGGCCGCCCCGAGAGGCTTACACAGGTCACCCATCGCTCCGCAGAACGGAGAACCTCTTGCTTAGCTTGATAAGCCGCGCAGGCGACTTAAACACTGTCCGGCCCGGCCCCTGCCTGGCCATTGGCTCATGTGACGCCGGTCTCCGCCCCACTATGGGCGTGCACCGGCTCCCCTCGGCCAATCACCGTGGCGGGCGTGTGTGGCCGGGCCGCGTGCGCGCAAGATGGCGGAGACGGGAGCGGCAAAGCGGCCCCAGGCGGCGCGTGGCGTTTCCCCCGTTACTGGCAGCGGCCCCCGAGGGGATCCCGACGGTAACGGCCGCTGTGTCCCGCAGGCTCTGGGGAGGAAGGCGAACTGGCGGCGCTGGAAGGAGGAGAGTAAGGGCGGGACCCCACGAGGTCTGGGGGCGGGGAGGCGAAGCGGGGGTCGCACCGGCGGGGACCTGGGAGCGGGAGGAGCCGTCCCCGAGCGCTCGGTGCCCTTAGCGCTACCCTTACCGTGGTGTCCAGGCCCGCGGCCCTCACGCTCTCCCCCTGCTCTGAGCACTGGGCGCTCCTTGTTCAAAGCGCGGTGCTGTTCCCTGCCCAGGGAAAGCGGAGAAGAAAAAATGGAAGGAAATGAAGCTACTGAAGAAACTGGAGAAACAGCGGCTGCGGGAGCTGGCAGAGAAACAGCCCGAGAAGCAGGAGGAGCAGAAGGAAGACAAAGGTGACGCTGCTGCGAGGCGGGGGGTAGGCCTGGGTGGAAGAGTGGCAAGAAGGTGGTTGCAAAAGTCAAGTCAGTTTTATGTATTGAGATGAAAGGTGCTGCTCAGCTTGAAGGAACGAATCCCAGAATCGCTATGGTTAGAAAAGACCTTTTAAATTGTCACATCTGTTATCTAACTCTAGAAAAGACCTTTAAAATCATCACATCTAACTGTTATCTAACTCTACCTGGGCCACAATTTCATGGATCTGTTGTAGATCAATCCACACACATAAAGAGGCATGAACTCAAGGCGAGCACGGCAGGACAGACCTTTCTTAAGAGAAAGCCTGTGATTAAAACCTCAGAAAGATATTGCTTTCCTCCTCCCCTTCTGTGCCTGCAGCTGAAGCAGCAGATAAAACACACTGTGTGCAGCTGTCAGGTCCTGGCTCTCTTCTGACCCCGCTTTGTTCCCCAGGGCGTCACTACACGCTGAGCGTAGCCCTGCCTGGCTCTATCTTGAACAACGCCCAGTCGCTGGAGCTGCGGACGTACCTGGCTGGACAAGTGGCTCGGGCCTGTGCCATCTTCTGTGTGGATGAGATTGTAGTGTTTGATGATCACGGAGAAGATGTAAAGTAAGGAGGAGCTATCGTCTTTCAGAAAGTGTTTCCTCTCTGTTTTCTGTGTCTTTAATCTTTTATCAAGTTTGAACCTCTCACAAATGCCAGGATTTGGCCCATTTGTTTCTTGGGAGTAGAGGGGGTTGTGCTGCTGCTCTCAGATTAAGGAGCAAGGCTTGGCCTTCTGGAGACCTGGCCATGCGGGGCTGTGCAGTCTCATGCCGAGTTCACAGGCTGCTCTCTTTCTCTGCCAGGACTGTGGAGGGAGATTTCGAAGGCATTGGGAGGAGAGGCAAAGCTTGCGTGCAACTGGCTCGGATCCTGCAGTACTTGGAGTGCCCTCAGTAAGTCCAGTGTGGTCAGACTGCATCGGAACTGACTACCATGAGTATCGCTATGGGAGCAGAAGCCAAACTCTATGTTGCACAATTGTTTCATTGTTTTCAGGAGTTTAACGGAAAGAACAGCAGTGAATGCAGGGTACAACCCGCATGCTGTGCTAGAGGTAGATCAGGGACTTGGAGGAATACCTTTGAGAACTTTTGAGTCAGAGCAGGATTAGGATTGAGACTTTGATTCCATAGAGACAACTGTTGTCACATTTCAACCTTCTCTGGTAACAGGTACTTAAGGAAATCATTTTTTCCAAAACATGAGGATCTGCAGTTTGCAGGTAATGATTCAGTTGTCTGTCCCAAGCTGTTGGCTCCCCCTTCCTGGGCTCTAGCTCTTGTTTTGTGTGGGATGTGCAGAGCTGAGCGTCCTTTCCCCACTTCAGAGTGCTGGTGAGGGGCTGTGGTCTGCTGGACCAGAGAGGGAGGGGGCAGGAAGCAGTTGTACTTACACCTGTGTTCCCAACATTTCTGTCCTCTCCTTAGTAGTCCCTCTCATCTGTGCTGTTGTAGGGCTCCTCAACCCCCTGGACAGCCCCCACCACATGCGGGTGGATGAGGATTCAGAGTATCGAGAAGGTGTAGTCTTGGACCGGCCAACTAAGCCAGGCAGAGGCTCTTTTGTTAACTGTGGGATGAGGAAGGTATGCCTGTTACTTCCAAAGCAATTTCCTAGTCTCTCTGGCAGATTTGAAGCAGGCAGGGTGGGTACTGCTGGGTTTCTGAAGGCCACAGCCTGGTTGGCATGGGGTTTAATGCTGTTGCATGCACCACATGGGCCCTGATCACAATGCTCCTCCTCCCAGCTCTAGGCCAGAACAGGCCCACGCTTCCTCAGAGGGCTCCCTTCCTTCCCCACTTTCCCCAGTACTTCCAGAATGTCTGATGCTGATGGTGACTGTCACTGCAGGAGGTGCAGATTGACAAACAGCTGAACCCTGGTCTGCGAGTCACTGTGTGTCTGGAGGAGCCCCAGAACCCAGGTATTCCCCTGCTCCGTTCGGTAAACTTCAGTCCCACAGGAGTCTGTCTTTGTGATGGCCTCCAGGTTACTAATGTTTGAAGGTACCCAACAGCTCTGCACATTCCCTTCAGGCACTGTTTAAATAACACCCTCACTGTACCTCCCTACTGAACTGGAAAGAGCTATCAGCTCTTTGACCAGTAAGAAGCAGCCTGAACATATCTGCACACTTTTCAGAACACTGTCAAAGGGCAGTTCTTGGTTTTGCACCAAACCACTGCCCTGCCCCAGGAGAATCTGCCCAGTGTGGCTGGTCAAACCCAGCTCACCCCAGGAGATCCCAGGGGTTGTTAATGTCTTTGCTTCCCTTTCAGAAACTAAAGTGCGGAAGGGCACCGTGGTGTCCTCACACCACCCTCGGACGGTCTCAGGCTTGTACTGGGGCTACAGCGTGCGCCTCGCCTCCTGCCTCAGTAAGTGTTTGCAGGGGTTCTCCGCTCCCTGCCTGGGCTTCCACACCAATTCGAGGCCAACTGGCTGCACATCTACAGCATGTTATTATCACTTGCTTAGAAATCTCTCCTCTCAAAGGCAGCTCACATGTGCAGTTCTCAGCCAAGTGGCAAAAAAAGTTAAAGGGCTAAAGGTGGGGGTGTGAATCACCCCAGTCACCTACCAGTTTTCTGCCCTGTACCTCTACTCACCATTGTGCCAAATGTCCATGTTGTAGCAAGAGAAGAGCTGGTGCTCTCCCATCTCCAGCCAGTCCATCTCCATTTCCATAACTACCTCCTGCTCATTCACAGCAAAGCTGGCAGGGACATTTGAGCTCAAGGGCCCAGCAAAAATCACTTTCCTGTCTTCAGATTGATTTGACCTCCTAAGAAAATCAAGCCATTAGTCAAGGAGTGGCTCCTGGCACCCACTGGAGCTTTGAGGAAAAGATGCCACAGTAAAAAAGGGTGGCAGAGGCTCCTGCAGCAAGGGAAGTACGTAGGAAAGAGGAATTGTTCCGATGTATTAGTGGCCCTGAAAAGGAGGGCTTCCTGCTGCTGTCCCTTAGCTGTGGAGCATTTCTGCCTGTCCAGGTGTGCTGCACAGGTGAGGGCACTGCAGGAGTAACCTCCTGTTCTGTTCGCTTCCCAGGTGCTGTTTTTTCGGAGTGCCCATTCAAGGAAGGCTATGATCTCTCTATTGGGACCTCAGAGCGGGGCAGCTCTGTGGACCAGGCCACTCTCCCCTCCTTCAGGTTCGTGTTCTACCTATTTGTCCCCACTCAGAGCCCCCAGGCAGGCCTGGTGCAGCTAGCAGAGCTGCACTGTGCCCTTGCTGTTCTCCCAGGCAGGAGTGCCCCTAGATGCAAGTGCAAGACTTGCCTACCGTCTCCCCCCTGTGCTCTGCTGCTCTCTTTTGCACCATGGCATGTTCTTCTCTGGCAGAAGCTGGAGGAACTACCCCAGGATAAGGCAAATTCCTTTCCTGTTTTTCTGGCATTGGTTGCATGGGGCAAGTGCTGCGGGGCTTTGTTAGGGAGGCAGCTGCATTAGGCATTGTCCAGCAAGGGACACAGCTCCCTGCTTCAGCAGCACCAAGGAGCCTGAGCACAGACCTGCGTACCCCAACAAAAGAAAGGAGCCTGCTTCTTGCAGATCGAGTTAAGAGAAGTGTTTGTGTGAAGCCTGTTCTTAATCCACTGAAGGGTGAAGGCTCCTGAGCAGTTCTCCTCTGTAAAGCTTCTGGCATCTGCCTTGGTACGGGGGTAAGAGCCGGTGTCCCCCCTGACCTTGTCCCTGTCCTCTCCCCTAGGCATGCCCTTGTTGTGTTTGGAGGTCTCGAGGGCTTAGAAGCTGGGGTTGATGTGGACCCAAACCTCGAGGTCACCGATCCAAGTGTCTTGTTTGACTTTTATCTGAACACTTGTCCCAGCCAGGGCAGCAGAGCCATCAGGACAGAGGTAGGGCAGGTGGCAGTGGGGTGTGGGGCCCATGTGCACAGCACGGTGCTGTGTTCCTGCCTCTGGCAGCAACACATAGGGTCTCATGTCATTCCCCACGGTGACATCTTGGCAGAGAGGGGCTGGCATGCCCCGTGCTCCGAGAGCAGCAGCTCTGACGGCCGCCTGGGTCTGTTCCAGGAGGCGCTGCTGATCTCTCTGTCTGCACTGAGACCCCACATCGATGAGGCCGTGAAGACACCCAGCGACAGCTGAAGGAAGGAAGGAAGGAAGGAAGGAAAATCACTGACCTTGCCCTTGGCCAAGGACTGCCTCAGGGAAGTGGCTGTTCAGAGGCAGGGTGCTGGGCCCATTGCTCCAAGAGCCTGGCAGGGCCAGGCCATGGCGTGACTACAGCTGGCAGCGCTGCTCCAGGGAGCAGCACGTGTGGCCTCGGGCCTGCGTGGCCCAGCCAAGTGCGGGTTGCTGCCTCTCAGCAGCGGGGACAAGCCTGGCAGCAGACTGGGGCTCAGAATTCAGATGTTGGGTGGGAAATAAAGCAGTATGGAACCTCAGCTGACTTGAAGTCTGCGTGCGAGTGTTTGGGTGTGGAGGATGAGCACTGTCTCCAGAGATCCTACATGGGCAGTGACTCTGGAGCCATGGGACCTTTGGACTTAAAGGAAGTCATTACTTACGCCAAGAAGCTGCTCCTGTTACAGAAAGCCTGATTTCCCCAGCCCCCCTTCAACTCCGAGACTTCATCCTTCCCAAGACCAGGAAGGGCTGGAGCTTCACGATGGCTAAAAAACATCAGTACAGCTCATGATGCTTTAAGCTCTGCCTACAACAAGTTCAGACAGGAAAGCAGCTGGAAAAGTTGGCTCTGTCCTCCCCCCTCCCGCTGAGATATTCAGAGCTTTGGTTAGAGCAGATAAGAAACAACTAGTACTGTGGGTGTTCAAAGCTTTACTGCTAAACACATTTCTGAAAGAAAACAATCATGTAATTCTTTGCCCACAGAAAGGCAGGAACCTCTCCTCCCCCTGCACCCAACTTGTTCCCATCCTTCCCTGCAAATAGCAGAAATAAAGTAACTTCCCTTTGTGTCTTAATGAGCCACACAACTCCAAAGGAGCAATTACAGGGGTGTGCTCCATACTGCAGATTAGGGGCAAATTCTAAAGACCTACACTGGTATCAAATGCCCAGGAGTCTTCTGCAGGACCTGCCCTTGAGACCTGCAGTGGGTGCATGTTTCACTCCTAGATGAAATAAAGGGAAGAGGAAAGAAACTATTTGATTCCTATTTCTTACATTTAAAATTGCACAAAGAACCAGGGGATTCATCCTGAGGGTGAGTGCTGTGAGTCCCTTCCCAGGGGATACCTGGCTTTGTCTAGTTGTGCTTCAACACTTGTTTCCAGCTGTGATGGCTTTCAAGTTACTTGTTCTCTTCAAGATGTTTGGGACAAAGAGGAGCCCCGAGGCTCGCTCAATGCTCTCGATGGGAACCAGGAACCGTTCCAGGGGGATTTTTTCATCCACAGGGCTGTTGGGCATCACATACGAGCGCAACTCAATATCCCCACTCTCCTTTTCCAGGATGAGCACCTTGAAGAAATGGGTGGGGACGGCCACATTGTTCTTCCCAATCACCTGGTACTTCACATACATCTTCCCATCAGCCTCCATCCTGCACCAACAGCAGCATTCTGTGTTACCTGCTTAGTCTGGTGCCACATCCACCTCCTCAGGCCTCCTCCACCCCGCTCCCCCCAAGTGAGCCCCCACCACACTGTGTGGCAGGGAGCAGTCCAACTTCTGCCCAGCACCATGCGTCTTTGGAGCGCCATCCCAGCTTGGCCCTCGTGTTTACCTGGGCAGGTAGAGGGGTCCTGTGCAGACATAGACGTTCTTGTTGTTCCTTGCCAAGCTCCTGCTGTACTTCTCAAGGTTATTCCAGGCATTCTGGTTTAAATGAGGATTCTAGAAACACGACCAGGGTGACAGAGGCAAAGTCAGTCACTGGGGAATTTCCTCACTGTAGTTTTCCCTGTAACACCACCAGCCTTTTCTGTAACACATTGCATGGTACCCTGAGCACTTTCCAGAAGAGATCTCCACTAATAACCTCTGCTGTACACACTGTGTACAATGAAGTCCTGGTTTACACACCCAGAACTAGAATCCACTCGCCTCAGCCCGTGATTTTTTTTGCAAGTGCCTGTTTGCCTCTTTAACTGCTCCTGCACTGAACAGTGTCTCATGGCTTGAGAGCAGCACACAGGCAGGTGTGTTTGCAGGATTGCTGCTGTTGTGTTTCGAAGAAAACATAGCACGCCCGAGTGCCTGGCCACTTCCACGGAATCACAGACTGGTGGGGGTTGGAAGGGACCTCTGGAGATTCTCTCACCCAACTCCCCTGCCAAAGCAGGGTCACCCTGAGCAGAGCGCCCAGAATTACACCTTCAATTTGGAATGTCTCCAGAGATTCAGAAAAGACTCTACAACCTCTCTGGGCAGACTGTTCCAAGGTTCTATGACTCTCGAAGTTTTTCCCCATGTTAAAATGGAATCTCCTGGGTTCCAGTTTGTGCCCGTTGCCCCTTGCCCTGTCACTGGGCAGCACTGAAAACAGTCTGGCACCATCCTCTTGCCTCCCACCCTTTAGATATTGATAAGATCCCCTCTCTGTCTGCTCTTCTCCAGGCCTGAGCCCTACAGAGACAAATATCTTTGGATCCTCCCTATCTGAACTCTCCAGAGACAAACACACGGAAGATCCGGAGCCACTCCGAGGCAGCTCCCAACAAGGAGCAGCGTCTGCCCTTGAAGCCGGGCAACTCCGGATTCCCCGCCTCCACCCGGCCCGGTCGCTGCAGCGGGTCCTACCTGCGGGGCGATGTTGCTGAGGTAGAAGGTGTCCCGCATGGCCTGCTGGCTCCACTTGTGGTTGGCGGCGGCGGCCAGGTGCCCGCGGTCGAAGCCGCTGCCTCGGTAGTCGGCGTTGGTGGCCCGGTGGTACTCGTGCACCGAATCGTCCTCCTGGAAATCGCAGGCAGCGCGCTCGGAGGCGCCGCTGAGGGTTTCCCGGTTGAGCTGCTCGATAACCCAGAGCGCGCTGCGGCTCCGCGGGTCGTAGCACAGCACGTAGGACTCGCGGCTCCGCAGCTGCGACAGCCCGGGCAGCCCGTACTTGGTCAGCTCGGTCCGTCCCGAGCCCGACGGCACCGGCGGACCGGCCGCCGCCACGACGGGCACCACGGGCAGGCGGCCCAGCAGCCCCTCCGCACCGTCGCCCTCTGCCCGGCGGCGAGGGGCCGTGAGGGCCGCACCCAGCCCGGCGCCCAGCGCCAGCGAGGCCGCGGGCAGCAGCCACCGGCCCCGCGCCATAGCCCTGCGCTGTCCCGCGGAAGCGCCCGGCCCTTAAACGGGACGCGGTTTTGCGGAGGCTTCTCCTGCTCACGGAGGCATCGCCACTTTAAGGGCGAAAGGGCGCCGCGCAGCGTAGCGCGCCCCCGCCGCTTCCCGGGACCCGCCGCTTCCCGGGACCCGCCGCTTCCCGGGACCCGCCGCTTCCCGGGACCCGCCGCTTCCCGGGACCCGCCGCGGCGAAAGAAGCGGCAACGGCAGCGGCGCGCGAGGGAATCACTTTATTAGGACAAACGAGAGAACAGCGTGAAACCGGAGCGCCAGCGGCCGCGAGAGGGGCGCGGAAGTACAAAAATAAAGAGCTGAACGCTCACGAGGGGGGCGGGACCCGCGGCTCCCCCCCCGCGGGGGGGGGCATTTTTAGCGTTACCTCCGCCGTGTTTCCCTCGAGGAAAACCGCCGGCCCCACGGAGCCGGAGTCGGTGAAGGCAAAGCAAAAAACCCATCTCTCCGCAGAGGAGATTTCGATGGAGCCCGGCTGGCTGGTAGCTACCACCCCCCCGCGGCTCCAGGGCTCTGCTCACCGCGGTCTGACGGCTGCTGCTCGGTCACTCGGCTCCCCCCGGCCGCTGTCGCAGAAATACTGTGGTCAGCACCTGTAGCAGCATGAACTCCAAGCTTAACACGAGTCACGTCACCAACAGATGTCTGCACAAAGCCACCCGTTTAGTTCAAGGAAGCATTATAAAAAAATAGTGTTTAAAAAGAAGCATAAAAGAAGGAGTTTTAGAGTGGTGAAGTGTTCACTATACCCTGTTCTGGCAATTCTTTCCAGACAAGGTTAAAAAAAAAAAAAAAGTGTTATTTGTTCCTCTCTTTCAGGGAAAGGGCATTTTCTAAGAGTGCTCCCAGCAGCTAAAACAGTCACTGACACTCATCAAGGGAAACCAGCCTCTGCTTCCCTTAACACGCCAGGATCCCCCAAAGCATCACCTGGCTTTCCTTAAGCTCACAAAGTGTGAATAATTTCTAGGTTAAAATTCAACCTCAAAAATCAGTGTTCTGAGTAACCATCATCAACAACCTCAGCTCTAGTGTCCTGCTGCTTCCACCTCATGGGCAGAGCCACAAAGCCAAAGCCCGACTTACAGTGAGGTGCAGGCAAGCAGACCTCTTCCTTCCAGGGAAGGTTCAGCACTCCCCACAGCCAGTATAGCATCCTGTTTCTCCTCCCAGTTGAAGATGGGTACCCCTTCCTTCCCCTGGGGGCCAGTAGTCCTGCCTGTGTGGAATGTGTTGAAGAGATATTTAAACATCCCCTGTTCAGGCCCCTATGAAACAAGGGGTCCCCAAGGCACCCCAGACTAACACCTCCCAACCTAAAGAGCTGCTGCTTCAGCCAACCTCGCTGCTCCTGCAGCAGATTAGGACTGAAAGAAATCAGAGGTGGAAACACCAGAAGGGTGGAGCTGTTGTTACTTGGCCACACAAGCCAGGAACCACTAGTTGAATACCATCTGACCTCCTCAACAACAAATCACCAAAAGCCTTTGAGGAGTGAAGTCAAGGAAACTCATGAGGAGGTTCAAAAGCTGATAAGACTTTCTTTTCTCCTTTTAGAAAAATCTGGCTTTGCTTTTAAAGAAATAAGAAGGTCTCAGAATAAAGAAATGGATGCCCCAAGCCATTGAAAAGTACAACTGCCTTCAAGCAGCCCTTTCAACAGCAGGGCAGAAGTCCTACCACACAGGAGGGGATACGGAGGACCATAAGCCAGCTTTTCAGGTAGGAACCAGCCTGTCTGGGTGTATCAAAGTTCTTACAATTCTCCCCAAAGAACAACTCAAACAGTTTAAGCAGGCGTAGTCTGGATAAAGCTAGAGAATTTATCCCAGAGAACCCTTCCAGCAACCAAAGCTCTCATTGTATCCCTTCAAACCACTGCAGGCTGCTTTTAAAAGCATTTACCACCACCCTTTAAGAGAAGACAGCATCACGTAAGCCCTTCAACACCTAGGAATGAAGACGACAGCACAACACCCATACCCAGCCAGCCACCTGCACGCACTGCTACTAGACCAGACACCTCCACCGCTTCTTCCTCAAGCGTTTGTAACGCTACAGACCAGTACTTGGCTCTGAGCTGGGCAACACCAGTGCAGGTCAACCTCAGGGCCCAAGTGCTACTCTGAAAACAAGCCGAAGTCCAACTCCAAGTAAAGCTTTAAGGCTGATTCGCCTGTTGCCTTCTTGGGTTGTTATATTATCGTTCAGAGCAGGAACCCTCACAGATGCTCCTGCTACCAGTGAGAAAATACAGTGTAAGGGAACCCTGCACTTGCCAGGAGGGACCTGAACCAGACAGCCCAGGTACACAAGGAGGTGAGAGCAGAGATTGTACATGGAATGCGAGAGCTGCAGCAGTATTCAGAGAAGTTCTGAGGCACAAGTGTTCAGAGGAGGTCCAGTTCTGCCTAACAGTAGAACCCTCTGGTTCTACATTTGTGCCTACCAGTGCTCAAACCAGCTGTCTGCCCATGTGAGGAATGGCCACTGGCCTCTCTAGTGCAGGTACCTGAGAGCTGAGACCACCTGGAATGGCTCAGCAATACAAAGCAGGAAGAACATCCATCCAGTGGCTAGAGATGATAGGATGCTTTATCACACAGCTCTCCTGGTCTATCAGTTAGGTATTTCTTGGAGGAAAACTCTACCCTCTAGAAATAATTGCCACAGAGAGGGATACTGTTAGCTACAGGTATCAATTACAGATTGTTTTAAGTCTTCAGTTGCTCTTGCTCCACCACAGCAGCAATACATGGCTGCACCAGTGTTTGCTCAAGCATCTCCTGAAGAGGCAGATCACTTGGGATTGCCATAAGAACATTGGTATGTGCATCAACCTGTCCTTCGGTCCCCACACCCACCTTAGTGAGAATTACAGCAGCCTGTAAAGAACTGGCCTTTGGTGGCAGAAACACCAGTACAAAAGCTGAAGCTGACATCCCTCCTGCCAGGGCAATTCTTGGCCATCAGCAGCTTAAGCAGATCTTAAAAGACTGGCCCTTTACCAAATCAAAACCCATAAATATTGGAAACTGCAGTGTCAAACAGCTGTGCAGAGGTGAGCCAGCACAGCAGAGAAAGAAAGGGAAGAGCACACTGGGTTAGTGTTCACTCAGGAGCTTCTGAAACACCCAAGCACCTGGGTGCTGGAAGTTTCTTCCCCTGAGCATCAGGGTTTCTGACCAGCTCAGCACTGCAGGCAGGTGAGCAGCTCTTTTTGTAGTTGTCTTAGTCCTTGTCCACCTGCACCTGCTCTGCTGTGTTTGAAATGCACAAGTTTCCCCTCCTGGGAGGAGGGAGTGTCCCAGCTCAGCACTGTGAATCCAACAGGACTGGTACACACAAAAGCAGATCAGCCCCAGCCGTTGGCTAACGGCAAATGCCCGTGTGCCCCCTGGATTACTCTTACTTGTACAACAGACCTGCACTGTGGCTCTTCCTGGCAAGAAGTACTATGAGAATATCATGGTTACTGTGACCAGAACTCATGCAGGGTAATACTATGCAAGCCACTGAGGCACCGTGCCTGGGTAAGCTCCTAAATACAACTGTCTTCATTGCACATGACTAGATGCCCATTTCTTATAGTTCAGAATCCTGATTGTAGCTCCAGTTCAGAGCCAGGAAACCAGTATGCGGCCTCCCTGCAGCAACAAGCTCCTGCTCTAAGGCTGTGCGTAGTAAGGCTTGACTTCATTCATCAAAATCACCACAGTCTTGTTTTCAAGGAGACCTTGTTGATAAGGCGATTCTGGATTCAGTTTCAGCGCACAGAGCCACCAGCTGTAACTGTGTCCTCCCCTCTCAGCTTCTCCAGGTCTCTTTTCCCGGGAAAAGGGGTCCATAGTGCCAGATATCAGCCAAAAATCACCAGAAACTGATGCAATCTTCTTTGCACACCCCAGGGATGGCCAAGTGCAGACACAAGGGAGAAGAATCCAGAAGCTACTTGAATGGCAGGGTGTGTGACTACATTGGAATACATTCTCTTCAAGAGGAAGATCCTTCTATACTCACCCACCAAAATCCACTGGACTCAACCTGTCCTTTCCCCATCAGAAGTTACTCCATGTGTTACTTCCATGATACAGGAGTCCATCCCTTCAGAGATATGCAGACAGATGTTTTCCTTCTCCCCAAACCTCAAGTCATTTAAAAAAAAAAAAAAGATATAAAGAACTGCTTTTGGCAGCACAGAGGCATTTAAGATTTGAAAAAAATCTGGAGTGCAGGACCAAGGTAGATGGGGGAAGTAATCAGTCCTTGACCTAATAAATAGAGTAGAAGGAAGTCTCCAAGGTGGCCAGTAGCCCAAACACGAAACCTGAAGTCCTGCAGAGACCTCAAGGAGCTTTAAATGCACCACATTGTGTGGGGGCCATCTCTTGGGATCCACTGCCAAACAGTTTGACACCTTCTAGTTAGGCTGATGGACTATTTGGAATCCTGAAGTTCCTTTGCCTTCTTCAAAATCAGATGAACATCAGAGATGGGATAATCCTGTGTCAAAGGAACAAAGCAAGCTAAGTGACTACCTATGTTCCTTGTACGTATTGTTTCACTTCAGCAGGGCAGTCCCAGACAAGAGCATTCTTGGGCTATTATTCAGTTACTCCCTCACCAGCTCTAAGTTTCCTGTTTTGTAACTGATTGAGCCTCAACACCCTTCAAGAAGGTCAGTGTGGTTTTTCATTTGTCCTCCAAGGGTACAGTAAACTGGCCTGCTAGGAGACTTATCTTCATGCCAGAAAGCCTTATCAAAGTCAGTATATTGCACAGCCCAAGGCAGGAACTGGCAGAAAGAGAGATGTCCTACTGTGCAGCACAGGTGTTTTCAACCTTGGGCTCTCACAGATCTTAGAACTAAGTAAAAGTCTCTGCCCAACAAATTTAACATGGTTACATAGTTTCATAGCTTTGCTTGGAACTATTCCTCTTTTTTTTTTTTTTTGTAAACAGAAGAAACATTAGAACACGTTAGTCTATGATAGTTTCTCTGTAGACTAGGATAGGTGCACAAGCAAGGGATTGACCCTGCCAGGAATGAGCATGATGGAAAATCCCTTAAGACTTTTCTGCATGGAAATATCAGAAATCTGGTACTTGTCTTCTGCCAGGCACACCCCCTCTCCTACCATAGCCCTCTCACAGTACTATCGTAAGACTCCTCAAATCACCCGCTGTCATAATTCTTACCTGTAGCAGCCTCATGTTCAGTGTGAAGTCTCCTTCCAGTAACTGATCCCGGATTAGTCTGAAAGATGGAAATTACTGCAGCTGCTTTTGACTCTTTACAGACAAACTTTAAAACCAGATTTCAAAAGCCTCTCTAAGAGCACAGTGTAAACACTTTTGCTACCATCATGAAGAGTGACTACAGGCTATTCAGCAGATGCCTTAGCACGTGCCTGCAGAATACTCCTGGATCTGCAGATTTAGGTAAAGGAGGGGAAGAGCAGAGCAGGAAGGCTACCTCCATACTTACGTCAACATGTCCACACTTACGTCAACATGGCACAACAGACGAGCAGAAGAAAGTCAAAGCGCTTATCGTCAGCAAAGAGGGAGTCCCAGATCCGGATGACGTCCGGCAGCAGGAACTCTTGGGACAAGAGCAGCGTCAGCCAGCGGAAGGCAAAGAACTGAGGTTTGATGTTCTGTTCTTGCTGTCAGACAGACACGAGGCAAAGAATGAATACAGGCTCTTGGCCACTTCCCTACAAATAAGAGATGCACCCTGTGTTTCCATCCCCATCCCCACCCTGTACTGGTCTAAGCTGCCAGCTCACACTGCAACATCAGCAAACCCAGCATCCCCTTTGAAGACTCGCATTCAAGCTAGACAGAGACTTTCAGTGAAGCCATGCTCCAAGTCTGCAGACAAGGCAGAAAACACCCCTCTGACCACAACACAGAATAAAGGAAGCTTTTCTTCCTAAAGGCACTATTTGTGTTAGTTCTGTTAAATTTGCCAAGTAACTCATGTTCCCATTTGAACAGCGTTTCATCGGCACAGCCGCAGCCCTCCCCCCTCTAGCAGAGGCACTGTTTTGCCAGGATTTCCTCTCCTTTCCAGAAGCCCTGTATTTATCAAAAGGTTTACTATTCACAAAAAGAAACAAAAATGGAACAGAGTTCATACTGGTGGTCAGTTAATCATGTTGTAAACATTTCTAGCCTTAGGCTTTCTTGTTTTCTGCTGTTAAATCCAAGGCACCATAAATTTAATCAAGGTCAAACAAGTTCAGGATCCTGCTGCTAAATTCTTCAGGACCAGCTGCTGCATGGCCAAGACCATTTCCTGCCAGCCAAACGGTAAGCAGTTTTTCTCCCCAGTGAATCAGCCACCAGCCAGCACTGTGGGTTGTGTCACCCTGCTGATGAGCCATCTTTTGGCTTATGAAATAAATAGATCCTGACTTCTCTAAACACAAAAATCCCTCAGCGTGATTTCATAGAATCACAGAATGGCAGGGGTTGGAAGGGACCTCTGGAAATCAGAGTCCAACCCTCCTGCCAGAAAAGGATCCCCCAGGGCAGGCCACACAGGAACAGATCCAGGTGGGTTTGGAAAGTCTCCAGAGAAGGAGACTCCACCACCTCTCTGGGCAGCCTGTTCCAG
>JANHGN010010498.1:39179-118667 GCA_024605025.1 Megaceryle maxima | reverse complement strand
GATAGTGGGGATTGTTCTGGCCCAGGTGCAGGACCCTGCACTTGCTCTTGTTGAACCTCATGAGGTTCACCTGGGCCTACTTCTCCAGCTTGTCCAGGACCCTCTGGATGACATCGCGACCCTCTGGTATATTGACCACAGCAGTTAGTTTGGTATCATCTGCAAACTTGCTGATGGTGCACTCAATCCCACTGTCTATATCACTGATGAAAATGCTAAACAGTACCGGTCCCAATATGGACCTCTGAGGAACACCACTTGTCATTGATCTCCATCTGGACTTTGAGCCATTGACCACTACCCTCTGATGTGGCCATCCAGCCAATTCCTTATCCACTGAATAGTTCACACAACAAATCTGTATCTCTTCAACTTGTCGAGGAGGATGTTGTGGGGGACTGTTTCAAAGGCCTTGCAGAAGTCCAGACGGATGACAACCATAGGTCTTCCCTTGTCCACTGATGCAGTCACAACATTGTAGAATGCCGCTAGGTTGGTCAGGAAGGACTTGCCCCTAGTGAAGCCATGATGGCTGTCTCCAGTCACGTTCCTGTCCTCCATGTGCCTTATCAGAGCTTCTAGGAGAATCTTCCCAGGCACAGAGGTGAGGCTGACAGGTTGGTAGTTCCCAGGGTCCTCCTTTCTACCCTTTTTAAAAATGGGTGTAATGTGTCCCTTCTTCCAGTCACCAGGGACTTCACCTGACTGCTAGGACTTTTCAAATGGAGAATGGCTTGGCAACTACATCAGCCAATTCCCTTGGTGCTCTGGGATGCATCTTGTCTTGTCCAATAGACTCATGTGTCTTCAGGTTCCACAGATGGTCATGAACCTGATATTTACTTACAGTGGGAATAGAATTTGTCCCCCTGGTCCCCACTTTGTGGTCTTTTAATTTGGGAGGTGTGGGCAGAGAGGTTGCCAGTGGAGACCAAGGAAAAAAAGTTGTTGAGAACCTCAGCCTTCTCCTCATTTGTTGTTACCAGCTTGCCATTCTTGCTCATCATGGGGTGTACATTTTCATTAACCTTTCTTTTCTCATTGATGTACATGTAGAAGCCCTTCTTGTTATTCTTTGCATCCCTTTCCAACTTCAGCTCCAACCGTGCCCTGGCCTTCCTGACATCATCCCTACACAATTGAGCAGCATCTCTGTACTCTTCCCAAGATACCTACCTGTCCCTGCTTCCACTGCCTATGTAGCTCCTTCTTACCTTTTAGTTTCACCAGCAGGTCTCAACTCAGCCATGCTGGTCTCTTCCCTCCCTTGCTTGATTTCTTATACCTGGGGATTGAGAGCTATTGCACTGTATGGACAGTGTCCTTAAAGAGCTGCCAGCTCTGTTCTGCTCCCTTGTCCCCAGGGACCATTTCACAGGGTGTCCTAGTGACTAACTCCTCGAGGTGCTGGAATTTTGCTTTCCTGATATTCAGAGTGCTGACTATGCATACATATATGCCAAAGCAGAAGCCTGGATGTTTACAAGACACCTGTAGGAACAATTCTTACTTTTTCTTATCTGGTCCTTAAGGGTAAGTTTAGCTTTAGGTTTTCCACAAAACTGTTGATTATTCAGCATTCCACTATGGAAATACTCTCACCAATGGGCATAGACATCCATTATACATAGTAATGCTTCACAGTTCTGATTCATATGGAAAAGTTATGGAAATTAGCTGATGTCAAAAGAGCTGTAAAACAGAGGCATATTGCACAAGTAACTAAATCAATAAGGGATTTTAAGCCGGATTTTTACTCCAGCTGACACCAGACTCTTAAAAAAAAAATCATGTGAGCTACCTGTTTGTGCTTAAAACACCTTGGTCAAATATCTGCCAGCAGAAACCACGTATTTCAGACACTCAGAAAAAATGAAGTCATTTCACTTTCTCACTTTTTTTTTTCCCTGATAATTTTCTACAAAATCCTAGCATATTCCTGAACTAATTGTTCATTCTCTCTTGCAAATGTCAATGTGGTACCCCCAGCTGCACCAGTGCAACTATTTGAAGGTCATCAGTAAAACAGTATCAATGAAAGGAAGATGAAAAGTCTCATCCTGGCAGTGAGTGAAATGCATCCTTATGAATAGCAACTTGGTTCCACAGCACTCCTACTATCCAGACAGCTATAGTGATAATGGTATTTATAAAATGTGCAGAGCGTCAAAAGTACAGAAGATCTAGGATCAGCAATAAAAGCTGTTGCTCTTCTCATCTGCCTTATGTAAGGTTGTGAATGTTACACAGCCAAGTACATTTAGGCAGAGGACAGGTGACAGGCACACAATAGACAGTATGGATTTAGAGAAAAACTATTACAGATATGGAATTATTAATTAGTGCTAATGCTGAAGGAATTATGGCAGCTTCAAAGAATTCATTCCAAATTCTGTTTTAGCTTCTTGATAAAATGATAGCATGAAATAGTCAATGTAAATTTATACTGAACATGAGAAGGTGCTGCAGGACCACAGGGTATAAATACCTGCTGACCGTTAACTTGCTTTGATGCTTCTCTCAGAAACAATCAATCTCCCCTGCCCTGTCCGAAAAAATGTGCATGTCTGAAATCTCACACATTCAGAGCTACCAAAGCCATATGCTTCTTCTGAGGCAAGCACAAACACGTGCTTGTTGAGGCTGCCAAGAACCCACACCATAAACAGGATTATCTCCTTGGCTAAAGCATAACAAGTGCTACAGTAAAACTGCACAAATGGCTTTCACAAAACCAGTATCCGTGTAGCTGTACATTTCATTACTTGATAGAAAACTATTAAACCAAGAAATCAGCACTGATGAAGAGGACAGCCTGTCATTCCCAAGACTGAATTGATTCTCCAAGATGAAATCACACCAGTGTCGTCACCCAGACATACTGCTACTTCCAGCCCATCTTCCCTGCAAATTGGTGCTATTTATTACACAACCTTTCTACTTCCAATACTATCAACAGCAAGATTTTTACCAAAAGGTAATTTAATAGTGTTTCATTTCTGCTAGCCTTTCCTCACATTTCCTTCACTGTTCATCTCTTCCTTCAGCTATAACAGCAGACTGCAGATTGTCATTTTTCCACATGGAGCTTGATGAAGATTTCCATGGACAGTAGACCAGCTTCAGCAGACTCTCCTTCATACTCCCTTCCTCTGCTGCTCACGCTCACGCATGTGCCAGTGCAACCAAGAGGGCAGCACTACTGCTTGTGCACCTGCACATACCACAGAAAGTGATCCAGGCTAAAATATAATCCAGGGGAAAAAAAAAAGCTGTTGAAAACCACATAAATTCACACATCCAGTATACTATAAAGGCAAGGCCAACATAAAGCAGAGTGACAGAGGTGACTTAAATGCTATCTCTGCAGAACAAATGGCTCAAACTGTTTGAATGTGATCAGTGAAATGCAGCAGCAGAAACAGTGTATTGGGGCACGGTCAGGCAGATTGGGCTGGGATTCCTGAAATCACTTTTGTTGCCACAAGTTAGTATCACATGAAGTGAAACATGCAGATTACCAGGGACCTGTCTCGGGATCATGCACAGGTTTCCTATATTTTGCATCCTAATCTGGATACCTGACTTTAAAGTCCGTGGCTACCAGATAAAGAAGTTAATCTTTTTAACTCCCCATGGCCAATCTCTGAAACTGCTAAAAACAACCCTTGTTCCTTTCCTCCTTCCTTTCTTCTGCTTTCAAATATTCCCCTGACTTCCTCATCAAAACAGAGCACAACAGAAAATGTTTCCAAAAAGCCAGAGTCAACAGCAGTAAGTCCACAGTCATACTTCATTCCACTGGGTTGCAGCTAAGCCACACTACTATGAGAAGCACTGATGTTATCTAGCTTAAATTGAATACCTTAAGTGAATGCCTGTCAGTGCAGCACTGTCTGAAAGGATCTCTTCACCGTTACACAACATAAATATTTAAAACTACTTTATTCTCTGAGAAAACTTAATATTCTGCTGAAAAACATGTGTTTAACCAGCAAATATATAAAAGCACTATTCACTTGTAACTTACAGATTTAATACTTCAAGATCTTTAAACATTCACTTTAGTCTCATTGCCTAGTTTTAATTATGAGATCATTGGTTTAATTATGAGGTCACCACCTCTGGGTTTATTGTTGCTAAGCTGCTTGTGTTTTAATAAAAAATGTTAAAATAGTTTAAAAGTCAAAGCAGTGACACTTTTTTTTTTTTTAAATTAACTTATGCATTCAGTGAAAGCAGTAATAAAGAATCGCTGGTTGGCTAAGTGAAACAGTATGCAGACATCACTCATTCCTCTTCTTGGGAAGGTTGCCAAATGAAAACATATGACAGGAGTATGGCTGAAGGTGCTGTGTGGGGTGACAGAGTGCAGTGCTAAAACATTAGCTGACTCTGCACATTCAAACTCTTACTTCTAGCTTTTCCTCTGGATAAAATAAAACCACATTTATTGAAGTATCTGTATATTCTGGTTCCAGACAATCTGTGGCTGACAAAAGGATTCCCAAGTCTTTAGCACTCCTCTTCCTTTGTTGGCACAGGACAAGAGTTTGTTTTTTAATTTGCAGAAAAGCATATGCAGTCAAGTTAAACAGTTTGTGAATCAACACCTAAGCCTGTGGCCTTAGAGATTTATTTTCCATTTCCCCAACTTTGAAACCCCAGCTGTGCATAACAAAATTGCTTCACGCAAAGAACAGGAAAATAATGAAAATAAGCACTAAAGCGCAGTGCTGTCAAATGCCTATATCTACAAAAAAAAAAGAGAGAGAGATGGAGTGAAAAAAAGACAGCTTCCAGCCCTAGAACACCCAATTCAGTGAAAAAACTGTCCAGACTCCACCAAAATGTCTTTGATGGGAGTCAGAGGAGAGGCTGGTACAGCCTGGTGGAATTCCTCTTTAAAGTGGCTTCACTGCTACAAGGCTTACTAGCAGTAGGGTGGGGGGAAACAGTTCACAGACTACCATACCCTGGAGGACAGCATAGCCTGCATTTCAAAATGAGAAATGATCTCCATCATATATTAGGAAAAGGTTCAGTGAAGAGCATATATAATTTTATTTATTCCTACTCCAGTAGTGCTTAAGGATCTTCCATTGGGTCCATACATGACTAAATTCTGTGCTGTATAAAGAACAACAACACAGAAGGTATTTGCCTCCTAGGCAGAAGAATGGAGGTATGTTGGGCTGATGTGACAGCAGACACAGGATGGATTGCTTTCACAGCTTAGCAGCTTCCTGGTATTAGTGGAGGAACCAGAAAATACCCTTGACCTAATGCCCCCTTTCCCTTCAATCACACTGGAATCGAAAAGATGACCAGTTTACAAATGAAGAGAAACACGCTGCCTTTGGAGTGGAGGCCCTTCCCCTGAGGTCAGTGTCCTCAGACCCAGGCCCCATGAGTCTTTCTTGAATCTGCCTTCCTTTTCAAGTCACTCCTCCTCTCCTAGTACATGCACCAAGGACCCTTCTCCACTGACCAGTCTTTTCCCTCCATCACTCACAGCCTATTCTTGTTACTGGAGACTGTGGCCAGCAGATGGAAAAGAAGATAATGCACAGAGAACCACTGCCAGCAGAGTTTTCTCTGTTTTGATGCTACCCTTAGACCCTGCAGTGACCCACTGTCTCTTAATGGCTGAAGCTAAGACTGGAAGAAATGAGCCAAGCGGCAGTCCATGCCATGCTGCCATAGCACTACAGAGCCAGAGGCAGCCAAAACTGTGGGCTCAAATGCTCCAGATTTACCCAAGTTATTATTACGCTCACAGCATAACCTGTGAAAAAAAAAATACCAGTGCTGAGGCTACTAAATGCTTGAATGCCTCCCTGAGAAGTCCTGCTACTCAACCTCATTCCCAGTGGATGGCCCCAAGCTGAGAAAACTCTTCTTTGTTCTTCTTCAGGCTGGCCAGGCAATTCACTGCACTCGGGCAGTCAACTTGCACAGTACAACCTAAAAATATGTTAATTTGTCACGATATTACCTAAAGGCAGAGCACTGGCAAAAATAGGTGTCATCTGACAAACCTGGAAGACTGGAACCTCTTTTCCTCCCTCCCTCCCTCCCTCAACCTTTACACTCTTCAATTTAGCTTTCCAATGTAGTGTAAACCAGATGATTTGAGACTCTTCAATCATTTCTGTCAGGTTACCATGTCAGTCTTTTAAGGGGACAATGTGAACTTGCTGACTAGCCACATATGCTGGTCTTGCCTCGTGACATATGCCTGTCATTCTCTCTTCTATCTCCTGGAGTTATAGCCCACTGTGCTCCAGCTGCCTTGAGGGAAGGGGCACTGCACATCTTAAAAATCTATGCCTGCCTTTATTCAGACCTATGTTTCCTCCCCCAGGTTGAGAAGGGTTGCTTTAAGTCAAGGGAGAGTTCACCACAAGAGAAGGGAGAGGGAGAGGGAGAAGGTTACTGAACTGGCATGCATTAGTGGGGAATACAGGCTCCCCTTTCCAAGTACAGACACTGAAGCCAGAGAAATTTGGGAATGGGATGTGTATGTTTCCATCGTCTCCTATCCTCTCCCTGGTTATCTAAACTTACTTTTAACGGGTCAGTCAACTTTATTTTGAGTAATAGCTTTCTGCTGTGACTTGAAGACCCATACTTTGAGAAAAGTGAACCCAGAAGGGAAGTCAATAGTGATAAGAGAGTTGATATTTTGATATTTTCCATATGTAGCAAGAATATACATTAAAAAACCCCATAACACAAATTATTTCATAAAGAGTTCAGGAGGCCTTTAAAACAAACCCATCCTCCAAACACTGAAGAGAAATGCTCAGAAAGAAAACAATTCAACAGTACAATAAGAGAGGTTAATATGCAGTGGGGGCAAAAATCCATATTAAAACCAAACACTACTATAGTATCTATTAGGACTACTGCCAATAAACTTTCAAACTAGGTTATAAACTCCGGAGCCTATCATGAAAACTCATCCTTGCTCCTGAACCCCCCAGACACCTTGTGCAATTCCTAATATTGTAAGCATTTCATAATACACTGTATCTATTTATGCCCTTTTCTTACACTTCTGAATTGACAACAGTACTGATGTTACTTGTCAGAGGTCACTTCTGGTCACTTCTTGTACTTAATGTGTGAAATGACACTGGCACACATACACACTCCCCAAATCATACATGCAGCTATTCTTCACACTGCCCTCAAAAAATGTTTGAGGCTTATTCTGTTCTCATTCAAACTCCTAAAAAAATATTAGTTCATTTAATACTAAATGTCAAACAAACACTTGCTAGAATCAAGTAGTACTAAAAAAAAAAAAATAAAGTACAAGCATGAGGTGCTAGGATAAAAACAAAAGCTTGTCTCCTTAGAGAAATAAATGAGAACCTGAAAAGCAATCTAGAAGCAGTGCTACAAAATGCTGTGTCAAGTAGAGACACCTGAGGAAGTTGAAACAGGCTGAATGAGATGCTTCAAGTAATATAGCTGCATTAGCAGTCTTCTAATTAGATTAGCTTGCTATGATAGTCAACAGGACAGGGAGGTTGGATTAGATGATCTCAAAGATCCCCTTCCAGCCTAAGCCATTCTATGATTCTACAAAAAACAAAACACGGCAAACCCTATCAAACTTGAGGCAACCAAGTTTTAATAGCATACAAGTCACTGGACAAATCCAGCAGCCACTGAAAAGACAAGGGATGGAACTATGTCATTTCACTTACATCCCCTTTAGGCACCACGATGGGGGAAATCCGCTGTCTGAATCCCAGTTTGCTACCTTTTCTCTTTCTTCATTTTCTGTCAGTTACCCCTTTGAACAGTAGAAATCAGTCCTCAAAACCGCTACATCAAAAAACCTTATTCCAACCTCAATTAATACCTAGGCAGGCTCATTTGGAAGAGGTGCCTTTCCTTCACATCTCTGTGAACCCAGAGACCAAGTGACCTACCATACCATACATGTGACAGCATTGCTGTTCCACTCTCCTACTTCCAACTGCTTTAGTCCCCATCCTTTGCACAGTAAGTATGAAACGGAAGCTTGAACCTTTACACTTAACTGTTTTTGTTGGCCTGAATTTACTTTTTTTACAGTATTTTAAAATCTTTATATGTTTTTATAAAACCCCTTCAACATATTTTTGAGGCTTATGATACTTGTGTTAAGCCGATGTAAAGATGTGATTCATTCCTTTTGTACTTAAGATCATATTGCTTGTGCAACACGTCACAAAAAGAAATGTCTGGGAAAGACATTAAAGTAGAAAGAAATCAATCTCATTTTCTTTCCTCGTAGAGTCCACTCCTATCAATACTTACTACTTACTCATACCACAAGATTGTAAGCTACAGAGAATATAGTAACATCAGAGCTTAAATATGGGATGTGTCAAACACTAATGTACTCTTTCTGTAACAGAAGTGTCCTATGGGGAAACTATTACATGTATTTCTGAAAGCCTTTTTTTCCATTTTATTACACAAACCCTACAAAATGGTATCTTTAGTTTCCAAAGCATCTCATTAGAGACAAACTCAGAAAGGCAGATACATTGTCCATTTTTTTCTTCTGTCAGAATGTTCCGTGGGCAAAACATCTTGAATAGATGTTGCAGCATTTTTATTCCCATGCTATTTCCATCTATTCTGTGAAGGTGGCAGGATTACTGACATTTAGGGAAGCAGTGGGGTAAATGGAAAGAAGAAATAAGATGGATGCAATAGCTATCAGGTAGAAATCAGGGAGGAGAGAGGGTGAAGGAAAACAGTAGGGTATTATCTACCTCAGGCTGAACTTTTTCCCGGAGAGAAGAATCAAACAGGAACTTTCAGCCATTTAAAAGAATGGAGTTGATGTTCTGCTCTTAAAAATAGCACTTGAACATTTTCTAAAGAAACTTAAGTAGCACCGTCAACTGGGGCACAGGATCTGAAATTTGACAAGGGCTTCCTTGGTGCCAGAGAAGTCTTATTTTGCTGCTGAAATTTTAACCAACCCACATTTAGATAGTCAGGAAGGTTCTGAGAAATGTGTATAACCTTCTTAGCAATATGTCCTTCCAAATGTTTTGCCTGCAGAGTGGTACTCCAGCATAGCACTTTGAGGGGCCCAAGAAGCCCTCCCTTGTGAACTGTTCCCCTTAACAGCTCATGATGCTGTGATGTTACCTTGCAATCAACTGCAGTAACAAAGTCTCCAAGATACAGAAAAAGAGTCACCATCTCTGAGAGATGTAGGATGGAAACTTGGACAACCCTATCCTTTATTAGGTTATCTGACTTAGCAAATTAAACACAAAGCCCAAGCAAGGATCAGAGGAACAATGATAGGTGGAGGAACTCTAGTAATGTGATCAGTGGAAAAAACTAATCAGTGAAAATTAAGAGCACACTGAAGTGCCTATTTACTAAGACAATCCAAGGGGGAGGATGAGACCTTTGTCCTTGGTGTGAAAAGCACCAAGGTGAGTTAACTGGGAAACTCTATCATCAGAAAACTTTGCAGATGAAAGGGGGTGATTGCCTACAGTAGTAGCACAGGAAATGTATGTAGGAAGAAGAGCATTTTGGGACTGTGTAAAAGTTATCACGAGGTCTTTGAAAGGTATTGTGGGAATGTGTAAAGATTGTTACGCCATGTTTAGTGGAAAGACCAAAGATGGGACAAAGGAGTAATCAAGGTGGACTGAAGAGAAGGAGAGTGTGGGGGAAAAAAAGACATAGGGAAAAGGGGAAAAAAGGGTTAGTTGAGTGTAAAGGTATCTGGTCAATAGCTTGCCTAACTGAGCTCTGTGCTTGAGAACCACAGTCTGTCCTCTATTCTCATTAAATCTGCTTTCTGACTTCTGTGTGGTTGTGCTCTCTGTACTAGATGTGTATGTATGAATGCTAGAGAGGAGGAGAGGGCTGAGTGCCAGCATCTTGAATGAGCCATGAACCACAGGGGCTCATGGAGCAGGGCACAGGCCCTGTGGGCTGATCCTGGAGAGACTGAGAAGGCACTGACCATCATGTGTGCCATATTTTACTAGCAGACTCCAAGCCCAGGAGAGAAGGAACAGGACTGGGCTGGACAACCAGTGTTCTTTATGTTTGTCTGAGGGCTGTGGGCATGTAAGTGGGTGCAGGTAAAGGCAGTACTTTCTGTCTCCATTGACCTGCCTGGCTGGGCAGACACGTAGCATAAGCATGCACATGCCACCTCTAACATCCTTCAGAGTGCCACAACTTGGTGCAATACCCATGACTGTGAGACAGCAACTATATTTCATTTTAGCTTATTGTCAGGACAAACATCATGACTGAGAGATCTTTGTGGAGAATTCTCCCACAACAATTTGTGAATGTTCCACCTACAGACACGCTTTTACGTTAAACAAGAAAGTATCAGAAACATCATTCAATGCACTAAATAAGAAGCATTACCAGAAAGTATCCTGTTCCTCTGATTAGCCAAGACAGATTGTTTGCTTTCTTCAGCCTTTGTCACTTTAAGCCAGGTCAGACCCCTTTCCAAGTATGTTAGATAGCTTTGTTAATAATGTTCTTGTCTTAAATCTAACACTGAAGAGGCATGCATTCATTAAAAAAAAAAAAAAAATTAAAATCTTACCTCCAAGCTGTAGAGGTATTTAAAACTGTTTTTCTGATTGGCTGCCTTTTGCACAGCTTGAGCTAACTTTACTGCTCCTCTGCCACCAGCTGACCAATGATTGCAGGGTACAGCATCAAATGCTCCAGACTGCTTTGCAATCTTACACACCAGATCAACCTCAGCAGGAGAATCAGTTCTGCCAAACAAACAGTTCTGTCTCATTATTTTGTTTGATTAGTTCTCTTTTATAACCTTATATACTTAGCCTTATTCTTATCAGCAGTTGTAAAGCAAGTCTATATAGAAATTGTGTTATGTATTTACGTGTTTCAAGAACAGTTTTTGTAGTTGTTATAGCTAATTAACATAGAAGATTAGTAGTTCCATAACAGTATATACTTTTTTTGTTTGTTTTAAAACCTTAAGAACAAGCTAAGGATTTAAAAGTCTTTATATTCATGATGAAAAAAGGAAATTCTTTAATAGCTTCTTCATGACAAAAACGTTTAATTAAAAAAACAAGAGGGTAAATTTGAAATGGTAGTCACAAGACTACTGAAAGAATACACTTACTTGAAGATGTTTAGAGCAACCACAACAGGAACTCCAAAGAGCTGAGTAATTTGAATCTGTTTCTGTAGATTACAGCAACCATCAGCTACCAGCTGGAGGTTCTATGCAATTAAATAAAAATTAATGGAAATAGTAAGATACATCAAATCTTCCCTAGCCAAAGAATTTTCCGTAAATTAAATGGAACATAAACTGTGCTGATCATGACAGCTGCAGGCAAGTAAAATGCTCCCAGAGAAAAATATTTTGGCACTTATCTTATTAATTCTTATTTCAAATAATAAGCAACAGACATATTTACTTAACTAAACAGTGTCCAAAATTTGGTCATGAATGCATTGCTCTCTTCTGGGACACAAAAAAGACAGTTGCAGCTGATGACTGGTTGCCTGTCAGAGTTGTGAAAGGGCTGTTAGTCTCTTGTTTTCAGTTTATAAACAAACTACAGTAGTGGGGGGGGGTTTGACATAGAGATGTGTTAGATGCATAGACTAATCTATGTATGTATACATATTCAAGATAAAAGCACATTACTAGATTTCCTTATTTACTCTTTTGTCCCACCCTTTGTAGGCCTTGTCTTAATTGCAACACACATATCCTCAGCCTGATAAAACTAAAAGACCAGAATTTGTCTACAGTGAAGTGACAAAGAAAATAAACTTACAGAATCCACTCGTTTGAAGTGACATGCAACACCAGATGCAAAGCACAAACAGATTAAACCTGTTGTTTAATGAACAGGTTAAACTAGCATTAATTTCAAGGAGTGTTTTTGACCCCTGCACCACTCTGCTCTTGCCCTTTCATAAATGCCTGTATGATGGGCTGGAATGAAGAACTGAACAGTTTGAAAATCTAATGGTCCTGGAAAAACTACTGAAAAGAAGTTATTTTTCAGGTAAATTCCTCAGTACAGTCTACACTGAAGGCACACACATAGTGCACGCAAGAGGGATAACACCAAATGGCTGGGGGAAGATGAGATGGCTGTATTTGTTGGCAATGCCCATTAAGGTGTTCACTGAATGTCACCATTAGAGCATGCCATAGTCAAATCCGAGGGTGCACACCATCCAGCCAGAGGAATGAGAAGTTCTGATTCTCCATACACCACATTATTTTGTCTCTTTAAACAAAAACTTCTCCTGTTTTATAGTAAGTTGCTCTTACCTCTTCTGTGTATTCTTTCTTCAAGGGGGCACCAGCAGTTACCTGGAAAAAGAAACAAAGTCATCACAGATTGACACTTGTCATAATCCTAAATGGTCAGAAGTGCGCTTTTGCTTTCTTTCTGTACTGCCGGTCAGCACATACACTACAGCTTTTATTCCAAGTTAGACTGGTACATGGAGAAAAGCAACACCACCTGTTGTATCTGAGTGGCAAGATACAGGTTGCAACTAGCTGTAAAAGATATATTACAGAGGAGGTAAAGATCCCACTCTACATGCTTAACAGTGCAGCAGCAGTGCAAAGACGATGGACAGCAACCTCTGACAGCTGTCTGAAGGAGTAAGACGAACACAGATGACTAGAAGAGGAACATCATCTTTGGATGTCCTGTAATTGTTGCCCTTGGCAAGGAACTGCACACAAGTAATTTACTTTGCTGGAAAGCACAAAGGTACACAGACAATGAGTATCACCAGGGTGCTATACTGAGTCTCCAAGGATCACACACATTAATCCCAGGCAACAGACTTAGTCACTTTTCTCTCGTGGTCCAATTTATAGTTAATCTCCCAGTAAAACTATCTGGTACTCTACATGCCTCTATGATGCAGTATGTAAACAAATGAAAGCTTTATAATTCTGAAGACACAGATCAGACAGAAATAGACAAAATTATAAAGACATACTTAATGTCTATTTTTGCTAGATTAAATGATAACACACATAACAATATACCTGCTTTCATGGGCATGGAGGAAGATAATTAAAAATAAAGAAAACTTGCATTAGAAGTCGACTAAAATGATAGAAAATTATGTAATTATGTCAGCCTGAAAGACTGAAAAAGGACAGCTCAGCTCTAGCTCCAAGAGATGATTAGCTGTAAGGGAGACCATGCATTCCAAAATCTTGTGGCTGTGGAAACAGCTCTGGTATTTTCACCCAGTGAGACTGTTTCCCTGGCAGCATCACTCTCTTGTTTGCTGCTGGGCAGATAAAAGTGCTTCGAGGAGTTGTGTCTGTCTCCTTGGCTAGCAGAGTCTGATCTGATTCTATGACCGAGAAGTACTTATACAATCAGTAATCTGTACAAGTCTCTTCTTGTCTTAAATAGCAAAAAATGATACCCTAGTGACTTTTGGTACACTGGGAAAACCCTTGAAATATTTTATCAGTTACCTCATCATCCTTGATGGAATTAATCTGAGCAGATTAAAAAGACAGGAGAGGTTCCCATTACTCAGTCAAAGAAATCTCAAAACCTTCACTAACAATGTTCCCTAATTCTACTCACATACTGCAACCCAAACTCTTCTCATTCCTCCTCAGCTGCAAACACTCCCAGCCTCAGACTCCTTCAGTGCATTTACAAATGCTATTTGAAAAGATAGGGAAAATAATATATAAACACATTAAAGTGCCTTTTTTTTTTTTTTTTCCCATGCAAACAAACTTCCATCCCTCAGCAACAATTAGTATTTTCTCAGAGCTCTTTCATCCCTCTTTTTCTTTTGTGCCTTTCCATTCCTGCACTACCTTTGGAGGTAACATCTATATAATGAGGTAAACTCAGGAGCGACATCTTAATACTGCCCTATAGGCTATCCCCAAAATTTCTTAAATCAAGATATTTTATTTATTTTAAATATTAGCAACAATTTTATTTTCCAAGAAAGGTGCAAAAACTTACATTTGGTCCACCTCCATGCATCTTCAAAGCCCTCACTGTAGCAACAAGTACAACCACACTGGGAATCAAGCCAGAGGCTCTGCATTTGATGTTGAAGAATTTCTCCATCCCAATGTCAGCACCAAAGCCAGCTTCAGTTACTGTTAAACATTAAAAAAAACCAAAACAAAACCACACATAAAAACATGCTTTTGGTTAAACACTAGGGGATATTTCTACTTTAGCATGCAGTGCACTTAAATATACACCCATACTCAGTTTTGAATGAACTTTCAAATAGAGGTCTATTTACATTACTCAGTCTGATTAAAATATATATTCCCAACTCAGAAATAAATTTTCTTATTCTTGATATGTACAATATGTCATCAGAAGTAGTCACGGGGGGGGACCCAAGAAATCCAAATTAGTTTGAATAGAAGTATTTTAAAATAACCTAGACCTCTAAAATAGCTGTTTGTGTAATTACATTTATTTAAATGTTTTCAAATTCTTACAGATATAAGACTTCTTGACATTATTCCTCTGCCTTGATTTCACTAAAGATGTACTTTCACCACAAATAATGGAGCTAAATTCTATTAGGTTTGCAGCACTTCTGGTCATGTTTTGCTTTTGCGAAGAGGATGCTCAAGTATAAACACAAAGCAGCAGTTATAGTCATGATTTAGTGTTGAAAATACTATTAAACAGTGAATGCTATAACGGGATTTTGCACCAAAGAAGTCAGATACTAATTAGCATGACTTGGGAGAAAATCTGTGCAGAATTAGGACACTTCTGGCAGAGTATTTTTAGCAGACCTACAGTTAAAGAGAAGATAATCTGTATTAAATGATGTCAGTCACTTCAGAGCTAATTTGCTCTGATTTGTCAAATATAAATTACCTCTTTTAAAATCCAAATAATTTCCTTTTATTTGACAAACACAAGCACTCAGCAATTAAAAAAAAAATCAAGGGATTAAATCTGTTGAAAATTTGCTGATGTAACTATTTCCCATCAGAACACACAAAAGACCTGGGCTCAATGAGTGCCTCTGGAAGATATGAAGGGACTTTCAGCCAGGCAAGTCAGGGTGGGAAAACAGCTTGCTCCAGAGGCTTCTGGACCTGACTCCCAAGCAAGGCTGGTAATGTGTGCTCATAATCCTAACCATCTTGCAAAAAATAGTAAATTCCCTTTTCTTTCTCTCCCTCTTGCCAGCAGTTTTGACTCTCATGCATAGAAGGGGAGGGGATCACAAAGAGCTGATTGAACATTTCAGGGCTGGAAACCTTCAGCAGGGCCAAGCAGAAGGAGGTACAGATCTGCTCTGCTGCTGTGGGAGAAAGTATCTTTCCTTTGCCAGCTGATGGGCTTCAGGAAGACCCAGGCTTTGTGCATTTGTCCTCACCCCACCAGTCCTTTTCCATCTCTTCTTCGTTTTGCACAGGCTGAAACAATCCCCTCTGTGGGTCTGCTCAGAGGGAGGAAACAGCTGCTGCGGCTGGTGGGAGAGGGAAGCAAGAGCTATCAAACAAGGGGGTGGGCATGTGGTGGGGAACAGGGACCTCTTGAAATAGTAACATGGTAAGTGTCATGATTAACATACTCCAAAATAATTGTACTAAGTATATATATACACTTTTTTTTTTTTTCCTGAATAGCCCTAAGAAAAGCAGAGATACTGAGCATGGAAACAAACAAACAAAAACAACCAACCAACCAAGAAATTTATACAAACACAGTAACTCACAGGAACAAAGCTGTTCAGGATAAGTCATATTAAAAGCAGAGCCAGGGATCACATGTCTGCTTTCCAGTAACCCCCATTCTTCTCCACTCTCTTATGTGGCACAGTGTGATTAATGAGAACTCTGAGTCAGAAATATATAACCACGATCAATCTTTAATATAAACAACAGATAAACTACCAAGTACTTGAGAGGGTGGGAAAATAACTTGTCTCTTACAGAGATCGCCAGCATATACACATAGCAGTCTCCAAGCATTTCCAAACAAAGTTTCCAGGGAGTTAATCCTTTTCAGGCCAAGCCTTTTCAAGGGTCAGTTTTCCTTAGAGAAAGAAGGATTGCAAGTCTACCTCTCTGTGAGAGAAAAGCAAAGGTGCCAGCCTTCCAGTAGCACAGCACCTCCCAGCTCTCAGGGAGGTGCCAGCCATCCCTCAGGCTGCCTAAGCAGCTGAGGCAAATGCCCAGGAAAGCTGTGCAGAGGCACTTATCTGGGCAGCTGTGCATATTCCTCTATTCTTTGCAATACTTTCCTTTGATATGGAGGGCAAAATACATATAAAACAAGTAATCTATACCAACATCTGAAAAGCTAACAGAACACTGGTGTTCACTACAGTGAGTGCTACAACATGGAGAATGGGATTTTTCATCTGAAGCAGAGGAAAGGGAGAGGAATGTCGGTGCTTTCACCAGTGTGCGGAAGGAAACAGGATGTAGTAGAAAAGCTGCCTGGATGAAAGCTGCAACTCCACTTTATTTCCTCCGAGGAATAGTGAGAAGATAGAATAATATGCCAAGCTATTATATTTTAAAATCTTTGTGCTGAAATTACTTTCAGATTGTTTCCTGCTTTCAAATGAAAGTGTCAATGAAAAACAAATACAGACTACAAATGGGAAGTTTCAAGCTACTCTACGTTTAGAGATTATGAGATAAAACAGCTAATCACTTTAAATGTAACAAGAGAAATTTAAAGTAATACATCGGTTCTTTTATTTTGGTTATCGTTTCTCAGATGTGTTTTGTCAACAAAAGGAAATTACACATTTACAGGTGAACTGATATAGATTTTTGTGAGGCAGATGTGGTCTGCTGTTTCTCAACTGAAAGAAGGATTAAGATGCAGCCACTATTACGTGCTTACAACGACTCTTTATCCAGCTTCAGCTCCCCTCCTCAAAACCTTTTTCATCACGTCCCATGCTAAGCAGCCATTGCCCAGCCCCGTGAATCATTGCTACCTGGGCTGCTGCCCTGCAAGCAGCTGGGGGTTTTGTAATAGATGTGATGATACAGGCATGATGTTAACTACTTGCTTTGTTTTCCCAGCCACAAACACAGCAGTTCTAATGGAAGTAAAGAGGTATATGATTCTCCTTCAGTGAGCTCACAGAAAACATGCAGGTATTTGTGCTTCCAGCCTGAGAACACAACACCGTGGCAACATATGCTGACCCAGATCAGGGATTTTACAGTTCCAGGCCTTACTTTGGATTCCAGCTCCCCTTCTTGCACTGATAAGACTGGACAATGATCCAGACAAGTAAAAAAATATTATTTTCTGGGTATTCATGTTCAGTGAGTACAGCTCTCTGAACTCATTGCATGGACATGTAAAGTGCAAAACTTAATTCTACAAATACTTTATTTTTTGAATCTGTGATTCAATTTCATAGCCAAACTATCATAAAGAACATTAGAATGAAGATTGAAAATTAAAATTTCATTTATCAGCAGTGCACTACCATGATGTTACTTTTAATTGTGGGGCATAGGTCAAATCTAGAAGTTAACATACAAATATTAGAAGCAAACTGCATCAAAATGCTTCAGTAAGTGAAAAAAAAATATCATTCCCATAAAAGAGTCATGTGAGAGTGACCAACTCATCAGGGTAACTGGGCATCTTGTTTCAAGACAATAGTAGGTGAAACCCAACACACAGTTATTACAGGTCTTTCTACACATCACTTACATCTATTTCACTCACTTCAGCTACCAAAATAACCAAGAAACTGTAGCTTTTCTTCAGAGCAAGAACCTGAAATATTCAGATCAGGTACAAAAGTGAAAGGAAAAGTTCATGAATGTGGAATTAGGCAGTAACAACAAAGAGAAATGTGTTGGGAGGTGTAAAGTCAGAACAATCAATACTCTTCACTGAAGTCTCTAATTCCACTTCAGGGTTCAGGCAAATGAAGAAATAACTCTGATGATTTTGTTTCTTGGTTATAATCACCATAACCTCTTCATGGCATTATCACCTTGTCAAGCACATGTGTGAATATTTTATCACCTATATGTGACAGCAGCATAAATACTCAGCATTATGGTTAAGCAGCTAATCTGATTTCATCATCATGCTTAGTAAAAAATGTAATTTTTCTCTGCATAAAAACACATCTATCCTGATATGGCTATATGAAGTGGTTGCACATTAGCGTCACATTTACATACTGCTTAAAAGCCTTACAGAAAGTGATGTTTTAAATTTTATTTTACAGATATTTCACCCACAATTGAACTTCATTTAAACCAAGGGTAATTTCTAGTGAAAGTAGCTTCCTTCTCCCTAGTCAAATCAATGTCAAAACAAAACATTTGTATGATAAAAGGCCAAGTCAGCTGCATACATGAGGAGAAGCTTTAGGACATGAATTGTAAGCCTGTATTCCTGAACAATGTAAAAGGAAATGGAAACTCTGAACTGCAAGTTGCCATTTACTCCCCACACGTAAACATATCTGTTCTGGTGCAGCTGTCTGCTGGCAAACTCAGGAAAAGAAGAGTTCAAAGTCACAGAAGCACATGAACTGTGAACCTGGAGCTAGAGGCATGCTAGCTGTAAAGTACTGATATGTTCTTGTTTAAGTGAGAAATACCAAGGTGCACAACTGCCAAGAAAAACTAGGATGATCAGTGATTTCTCTAACAGGATATCATATTTTTGTTAGCATAGCTAGGGATGAATAAACCAGATGTTTGTTCATTCTGACTCCAGCAATTTATCTGATGTGAACTTCCATTATTATGACTGATTTTGGAATGTAACAGATACTTCTTTTTCTATTTCATTATTTTTTTTCCCCTCTTTCCTAACAGAGGGAGTTTTCCTGTTCATTTTTCTTCCAACACATTCTCAGATGGCATGCAACACAGGCACTCAACTGCTACCACTGCTGGACATGAACTACACATGCATATATTAAGGCTGAACATTTTTCACGCCATGAAGAAAATAGCTTGCATCGGCTATCAAAATTTTATGATGTTGTGAAGCATAGGAGAAAAGGTAATGGGAAAAATTTTGCCACTTAATTTAGCAGAACTTAGGTCATTGGAGGTAATGGGTACTTTTCACCCTTTTCTAAAGAAAGATGTCAGGGCAGTATGTGCTTTGCAGAGCTACAGGCACTGGAAGTTTTTAACTGTTAACCACAAATCCATGTTTTTGACTGACCCACCAGATACGGCTGCCCTGACTTCTTAAGCAAAAAGGATAACACTTTTAACAGCTATTAATTGGTCTTTTTCCACAAGATGTCTTGACCAAAATAAACTTTAACTCAGAAATGAGATTATATTCTATTCCACATATATTATAATCTCATTAGATTATAGGAAGTTATGTTTAAACTATTGAGTCGAGATTCCATGTGAAAGTTTCTCCAAACATAGAGTGCAGCCCACCTGCACAAGCACCCCCAGAGAGACAGGCTATAAATGTCTGGTTTCTGGTTCCACTGTGTACCCTCCAAGCTGCAGTACTCAAGCTCTAGCATCTGAGACTTCTCCTAATATACATTTCTTTGGAGTAAAAAAAAAAAAAAAAAATTAATCTCCTGGAAATCTTTAGCATCTTCACACAAACAAAATACATCAGCTGAAAACAAGGATCTACATTCAAGTACACTGCTATCATGTCCCATGACAGCAGCAGGTCAATTCATGCTGCCTTCCTCCAAAAGAGACTTGTCTCCAGTGGCCCAGAGTCTCTGGCCTCAGCTGACTATCACTGCCTCCTGGCAGCCAGGGCTGCATGGGGAGCTCAGATACCAGAAATACACAATCTAAGTGCTGATTCCCTTAGGGCCCTGTAACAAGCTATTTCAACCTTTTTCTCTGAAACATTTCTTTTTCCAAAAGAGATTAATTTTACCATTGAAATGCAGAGCAGCTTTAGATGAGAAACTAAAGGTTACAGTATAATAACCTTTCACAGTTATGGACTTAAAATACCAATTGCTGTTAACATTCCAAGAGCATCCCATACATTAAACAAATTAATAGGTACAATGACTATAGACAAAAAACTAGCAGAAAATTATTTACTACAAGCCAGACAGCTGAAGGAAACTCTTAAATCTCAGTTCTCTCACAATTAAGGATACAATTAATCTTTGTGGTTTTTACAAGCCTGCTTACATATGTAAACTACACATACTGGATTTGAAATTCAGAGCTGCAGGGGTGGGGTGAAAATCAAACTGAAAACTCCAGGAGCTGACAGGAGTGGCACTGTGTAACAGAAAGCAAGTTCTGCACATCTTCCCCTCTTGAAAATATACTGAAGTGCAACAGCAGTGATTCCTTGCTACAAAGCACCGATTTAGGGCATGGTTTTATACTGTGGCTGAACCAAATGAGCACCCTGCCTTGCCTGTTCCCTCCTAAGTCTTTCATGGATCTCTCCCACTCTCTCCCTTCCTCCCAGGGCCAGCCTTCCCTCTGGTTTTGGCACTTATGTAATTGGAACATAAACTGTTGGAATTTGCTAACCAGAAAACAAACAAACCAGAAAAACCTGGAAAAAAACCCCACAAACAAACAAATAACAAACAAACAAAAACCAAAACCAAATATATATATGTATTTACTGGTTAGATTTGAATCAGCTGAAGTGAGATTGGACAGGTGTCTGAAACAAGCAGCAAAAGCAAACAAGTAAAAGCAGGGAAAAGAAGGGAGATGCATTTCAGCAATGGCAAATTCTTAATTCATCACTAGCCACCTTGTCAAGCCATACTCTGATATTTTGAATTTAAATTTGACATCTTCTCACAGTTCACTAGTAATGAGCTCATTATTTAGATTTGTTACTACAGATTAAAAACCTAAAGACATCTTACAAACCACAAACAATTCATTCTAATAGAAATAAAGTGAGCTGTATGTGCCTTCATGGGCTACATGTTTCTCTGAATCCCTCTGCTAAGGCTACTGGGCTTTACAGTCACTTTCTCTTAACTCCTGAGTGCTGTACTCATGTAAAGACCCACAAGTCACAGACTAAGTGTTGGCCCTGACACGAATTGTAATGCATGGCTGAATACACTAACCAAATATACACAGTTCCCCCTTTTCTAACCTCCTTCTCTACAATATTAACTATAAGAATTCAAACAAAAGAACTGTGAATTTTAGGTAGCATCCTTATACCATTCATAGCACCTTTTCTTTGAGGTAACAAATTAATACAGATGATCCCATTTTAAAAATGGAGCACAGGAATAAAAAAATTGCAATTACATTACCTCATACCTGAGATCACCATGGCCTTTGGCAAAGGATTATTATCCCTCTAGTAATTACAAAATTAAAACCTCACCACTTTTTTTCTGGAGTTGTGTGGAAGGAATAATTAACAGCAGCAGTGATGGATCTTCATTTAATGCCATTCTACACTTCTCCAACTGTAAGGAGTATATTAACTTATAGTACCCATGGTATTACCTTAAGTACTTAAAATAAATTTCATCACATCTAAACCACGTTATTCTTTGTGCACCTCATTAATGGACTTTCATCTACTTTCACTTTTAAAAGATCCAGTTGGTCAAAGCTCCTGCCACAAATACCCTCCATCAAACTGAAGATGATCTCTGTTGAGCTCTCAGGCTTTTACTCTTCCTATTCCCCTCAGAAGAGCTATGGAAAACAAACTGCACACACTTTAAGAAATCAGGTTACAAGCATCTGGTAAACACTGTGTCACACTTTAGGGTCAGGGCAGCCTGCTAGACCTATAACAGACACTCTCTGTTAACCCCCCTCCCTCTCAAAGGGGAAGAGAAAGGGAATAAGGAAGAGAGACTTAGTGATTAGAAAAGGAAACTAGAACAGCTTTAATGAAAATAATAATAAAAATGGAATATATACAAATATATACAAAACCAGTATCAAACCCAACCTCCCCCAATGGCAATTATGTCACCATCACCACTGATGCTGTGGAGCAGGCACCAGGAGAGTCCCAGACTGGGCCCAGCAGCAGACAGGAGTTGTAGTCTGGTACTGGACTCAGGAACACCCAGATCAGGATTGAAGGCAGAACAGATTCCTCCTCAGATGCCAGCCATTGAAGAAACCAGAAGAGGATCCAAGCCAAGCCAAGAAAAGCTGGCAAAGAGAGAGCAAGACCCTCCTGATCCCTCTGCTTTATACCAGATATGACGTATACGGGCTGGAATACCTCGCTGGTCGGTTTGGGGTCACCTGCCCTGTCCACTCCTCCCTGCAGGTGCGGCATTTCACTTTCCTGCACCCCCCAGTGTGGTACACAAGATCCAGCAGTGGCCTTGGTCTGCACACCAATTCTTGGTACTAACTATACATAGGGTGTTGTCACTGCTAGATGCAGACACTGTCTGTGAAAACAGGCTGCTAATTTCAGACAGTGCAGTTAGTTAGAAAAACTGAGCTGAAAAGTGAAATCAATGAACAGAATTATTTCTGTTCTCACTCAAACTAGGACACACTGAATTCAAGAAGCAGATAGTGAGCCTAAAGATCCCTTCCCTGGAAAAGTTCTACCCATGTCATCAAATGGCCATGAAGTAACACCCATCTTAGCACTAATATTGCATGAATTCACAAAGAAAAAAAAAAAAAAAAAAAAAAAGAGAGGACACAAATCATCTTATTCCCGAGACAGAGCACCACTTCAGCATATGCCCTGGAATATGACATGCTTTCTAAAGAGCAGCAGAAATACAATCAGGCAGTGAATGATGATACAGGTAATGAATGCTGAATACATATTTTTTTTTTCAGCCATACAAGGTACCCTCAGAACCTATCGTAACTCAGAGATAAAATCTGTTTAACCAACCACCACCACACGTCGGGCTGTGGGTGTTCACACACTCCCACATGTTTTGAGATGGGGGGAGGCACAGCTACGAGAGGCAGTGAGACCAGGAACGCACCTTGCCAGCCACAGGAGCTTCTCCTTGTTCTCATCACAAAACAAAAGCAGCTGTTCATGGATGGCAGAACAGCAGTATCAGCTGAGGCTGCAGTGGCTGCCACACAAAGAGCCGCCACTGAATCAGGATGATCAATGCTCCTGTCACTTGGTGCAATCACCCGAGGCATGCCAGGCATGGAGTCATCAATCACTGCAGTGTAAGCCTATCCCATAATGCATGCAACTATTTGCCTTGGGTTGCCGTCTTGCTAAAACTCGCCCAGAGTCTGTACCAAGGCATGTATTTTGAGTATTCCCTACTCTGCCCTTCTAACAGCCCAGGGAGTGCTTGCTTATTATGATAATGACTTTTGCCTATGACTTAGGCGCTGTCTTTTCAGTGTATGACTTCAGTGAATCCTACTACCAAGAGAAGGTTTTATTTAATTCCACTTAGTCTTTGCTACGAGACTGCCTTCCTTTTGTGAATGGCCTGGGAGGGGACAACAAGAAGACTATTCTTGGCAAAAGTGCATGGAAAAGTGCATCTTCTGTCACGTATCCTCAGGATGAAGATTATTCCACTGCAGCAGCTGTTAGTCTTGATGAAAATTGGGCCCAATGAAAAATCTGATGCAAAGGCTGTAAATTACTCTACAAGACCATCCTGAGAGCTTGGCTGGAGAGCATTGTGCTGGTGGAAATGCTGTGGAGTGCAATACATGTATTAAACACACACAGAACTTAAGATACACAGTAAGACTTTTCATAGAGAGAGAAAGTACCAGATACCCTTACTAGTATTTTAAGACATGGGAAAAAATGCCTAATGGTGAGAACATGAAGCATAAGCCACAGAAGAGCAGAGACGGGCACAAGAAGCAGGCACGTAAAGCCCACTGTGCCGCACAGACTACGTTAAACTGCCACGTGCATTGAGAAATGCAGCAGGATCAACTCTGGAAATCATGGAAGCTTGTCAGATGTAAGCACTCTAATACCTTTGGCAGGTATGCAGTAGATTGTTTGTAGTCACCTGTATTTTTAAATTAAACTGTACAAAGCCATTAATTGAACCTCTACTCATAGTGTAAGATTAATGGCTTGTGTCAAACTTATTAATATGTATTTACTGTTTTCCCTATATTTTTTTGGACAAGGAAAAAGGACTCAGCTGGTTAAAACTGCTGTGCAAAATAACTGTGTCTGTTGAACTGTATGTGTGTTCATATGTGTAATCTATCTTACAGAAATAATTACAAACTGAGAAGACTGAAGGTACTAAGGTCATACACCAACAAATCCCATGTGGAAAAGGATTTTCTTACATGGATTTTCCAATTAAGAACACAATCAAAACCAAAATCAAACCAAACTGTAATTCTGCTAGTTTACAAGTCAAATCCCTTCAACTGCTCATGGGTAACACAATTAATGCCTTTTGTGAGCTACTCCACTTAACATCAATTCATGTAATCAAGGCAATACAATTGCTATTGCAAACTACCCATTGCCATTTTTGAAATATCTGTACACTGCTAGTGGATCCCTCTTTACTAAAGATTATAAATTATTAATTTTTTATTTTCAGTTCCTCTTCATAATTGCCCATCATCTTGTCACCTCAACTACTCTGTTGTCCTTGGCCCTCCCCCGCATTTTTGCAGTTTCTCAATCCTCATGCAGCAGACCCCAAACCATACACTGAATTCCTAATTGGCTGCAGGAAAAGCTGAACTTGCAACCCTTGATTTATGAAGCTGTTACTCAGCCTCTTGGGAGCTCTGTTTGAGATGGAGTAGATGGAGGCAGCAGATAGACACAGTGTCCTCATGCATGTAAAGCATCTGCTCTGTTCCTGAAGCTTCATTCTCATTCAGAGCCTGCACTCAGGGCTAAGTTGAAGATACATTACAAGCATGTGTCTTATTACTACAGGAAGCACAGTTGAAGAGTTTGAGATTGTCAGCTTCAATAAAGCTGTCAGCGTAGCAAATTAAGTATAGAGGGAACAACAAAAAGAGCCACCATATAAGACAGACAGGCCACCCAAAATTTAAAAATGGCTGTAATTCACATTTTCTCTTACTGTATTTGAATCTGACCTATTTTCTCAATAAAATCAATTTAATTACACAGCAGTTATAAAAACCCTGAGAAAATAAAATGACAAGGTCAGAGCAGCAAACTGACCTTGCTATACCATTTAGGATATTAATCTTTTCTTTTAATCCATTATTTTGTAGAATCAGAGAACAGTCTCCAAACACTTTCAAATATTTTCAACATCTGACCTTCCAAAGCACTTTGGTTATTTGTCAAAGCAACTCTCTTCCCATTAACAAATCATACTTATCATACATAACCTAGCATTATTTGCAATCTAATTAACGTTTAGAAATGGTTCAGAAACAAATTTATATCTGTAGGCAAGAATTCTTGATATTTTTCTTTAAAGCTATTCCCACCAAGTCATATGATCAGATATGTAAGCAAACTTAGTTTCTGTTTTCAAAGAGAAATAACCATTTTCTGTTAAAATTATTTAGAAATACCAAGCATAAAATAACACACATGGTGTGGTTTGTGGTTTGAAAATAAAAAAAGCCCAACAATTTGAAGTCAGGATACTTTCAGAGAAATCACAGTATTTTTTTATACTGTCTTATCATAGACTACTTCATAAAATTTATGAGGCAAAACAAAACACCTGCAAATAAAAATCTTAGGAACCTTCTTCATGTGCATTTTTCTTCTGAGAACATCTATAGATATACCTTAACATTTTTCCCCAAATCATGACATTATTTGTGCTGGTGATCCCAAAGGAGACAATGATGTTTTGAACAATTCTCTCTGAAACGCCTACTTTCAGTGTGTATGCGTTTATGGAATACCAGTGGAATACAGAAAAAAACAATTCTGCTAAATATACACTAGTATTAGATTATATTAAAACTCTGACAACTGTAATTATCATAACCAAAGGTAGAAATACATGCATTTATCTCCTTACCACATTTCACATTTGCACTGACTTCTTTGGAGCGTTGAAGATTTAAGTAAACAGTTCACAAATTGAATACACATATAAACAAACATTGCTCCTTCTATATTTGTACATTATTAACAATTTTAATCATAAAAGCTTTCAGAAACAAAGCACTCCTGCCTGCAGATTCAGAACAATCACTTAAAACTAAAAAGCAAAAAATAGTTTCCCCAACATGATAGAAATGTCTGAGCAAACCTTTTTCTTAAACAAGTAGTCCATAAAAAGAACATTAGATCTCAGTATCAAAAAGCCAGTAAAACAAACAAACAAAATATAATAAAGAGCATTCATTTTCAAGTTATATTAAAAATAAATCATCCACTGAAATTAAAATTCAGCCTTTGAAATGGGACTTGAACTCCTTATGCATACTCCGCCCTGCTGACCCTTACTAAAGGGTATAAGTCAATATGAAATACGAATGGAGAGAAGATGATGGATTTTCTGCCAAATAACCCTAAGGAAAAGTAATGCTGTTAGCTAGGGAGACTGCTATTATTTCCTTTGCCAAATGATGAATTAAGAGAACTTCCTAGTATATATGATATCTTAACTGTTTGCATTTCTTTAACCTCTTGTTCTTATCTTCTTATAAATAAAAGCAATACAACCAGCAAGCAATAAAAGAGTAAAAGGAACTCCTTATTTGCATCTAACAAGTTGGGAGTTTTAAAACTAGATAAGATTCCTAACTTGGGGAGGGAAGGGAGAATAAATAGAACAAAAGTTGCAATGTCATCAGTTTCTACTCAGTAGAATGGTATTTTATTTATCAGGAACTGGGTAGCTTCTCTACTTTCTGAAGGAATGACAGATCCTTCCTATCTATTTTTACCTCTGGATAACTGTCCTGAGACTGAGAATAATGGATAGCCCTTAACAGTTGTACAATACATACTTTTAATTTATGTATGCCATTGACAGACGAAAGAGTTGTGTTAAGCTCTAACATGTTGCAGAAGAGGTCTGCAATACAGAGCATTAAAATACCATGTCAGCTTGTCAGTGAATTCCTGATGCACATTTAAGTACTGGCAGCTGCCGTGGCTCTACAAAACTCTTGTTACATTAAATTTCCTATTACTGCAGTGTTTGGCATCTCCCCGTTTGTGATGGTGAGGCAAGAGGCCTCCAAGAAAGTTTATAAACTCAATAAACAATTTGGGAAGAATGGGATTATGTATGCAGGCATGGAGGCTGAAATTACTTGCTAAAGGCCACGAAACTAGTGAAGGATGGAGGTGGTAACAAGATGTACACCTCCTAACATGCACTACAGTGCCTCAGCCATATGACAAGACTAGTTCTCAGTTGGAGAACGCATGCTGCTAGTGACAAGCAATGGACTCAGCAGCTTTATCTCCTTGTCTTTTACTCAGAAAGAGAGGAGAAAGGACAGGTCTCCTCAAGACACCAGCTGCTCAAGAACCAGTCAGCAGGAACTTTCATGCCGCCCTTCCCACCTCTGCATCATCATCATGGCAAATCCCCCCAAGCATACAATCCCAGCCCAAATACCATCTCATAACATCTCCCTTCTACTCTGAAAACCCATATGAAGAGAAAAAAGCATGGCTTTCTCAAATAAGCTATGCAAGTCTGGTTCTTAGCTTGCCTCTGATCCAGTCAGCTCAGTTACCACTTACTCAGCTGACACTTCATTCAGCACATGACTAACGTACATTGTGCCACTTCACAGCTCTTAGTCTGTGAGAAAACGATTTCATTCCTTTGACAGTGAGGCATAGAGCAGCACCAGCAAAGTTTGAAAAGTTTGGTTCACCAGCACTTTCAAAAAAAACCCCTTGAAAAAACAACCATGCAAGGCCACACTCTCTCTTCTATCTTCTTCACCTATCACATCGTCGTTATGTTTTAAATTGCTTTCCTCACACTGAAATAACCTCATCCATTAATTCAAACTCCTCTAAATGTACTAATTAAAAATGCCTGGTCTCTCACATGGCCTGAAAACAGTGGTAACTCCTGGTCCCTAGGAGGAAAGGCAGCCAAATACATGGTTATGTTATGCTGCAGGGTGGACGTTTTGATCAGAAGATATGTAACTATTGGTTACACAGACTCGAAAAGAAAGGAAAAGACAGTTGTTATGCTAGAGAATGACCATTAAAAATTAATCAAATTGCAAAGGTATTTTATGGTATTTTAATGCTTTGTATGCAGACCTCTTCTGCAACATGTTAGAGCTTAACACAACTCTTTTCGTCCGTCAATGACATACATAAATTAAAAGTATGTATTGTACAACTGTTAAGGGCTATCCATTATTCTCAGTCTCAAGACAGTTAATCCAGAGGTAAAAATAGATAGGAAGGATCTGTCATCCCTTCAGAAAGTAGAGAAGCTACCCAGTTCCTGATAAATAAAATACCATTCTACAGAGTAGAATCAAATTGCATCCATATAAATGAAAAAGTAGAAGTGAATAAAGTAAGGTTATGCTAACATTTTGAAGATGAAATTAAAGAAAGAAAATACACAAGAACTAAATGCACTACTCTTATCATTATTAATAGTTTTCAAACAGATCATAAAGAGTAGAATAATAATAATAATTTAAAAAAAAAAAAAAAAGAAAAAAAAAAAAGAGAGAGAGAGAAAGAGAGAGAGAGAAGAAATACAACCTTTGTCTACCCCAGGCAGTCTATGCCAGATCCAAACGTTTCTCCAGTAATGAAAATGTGACATCTCATCAATGCATCAATGTGGCCTTAAGGAAAAAAAACCTGCTACAACAATAGATAGGAATATATTAGCAAGACTCTAGAAGAAAGTTATGATTACATGATTAAGAGAGAGGAGAACAGGCGGCTATGATAAGAGAATTGTGGACAGGAGAGAGGACCAGCCTGAGGGCCCTCATTTACTATTTTCTAAACAACCCCAGCAGAAAGACTGAGGAACTAGGTTATTACACAGGAAAAAGCTGCTGTGGCATACAGGAAGAAATGAAGAGAAACAGAATAAAAGTTATTTGTAAAGAGCCATTGCAATTGGAGATTAATGGCAAAAATCTGACCTAAAATTTGGGAACTTCATACTTGCAAACATCAGAGAAGCATCTGAGAGTCTAGCAGTTATGTTAGTTAAGTCAATCACAGAGTAAGTGCTACATGGTAAATGAGATAAGGAAAGGTGATTGCTCTGAGGATAAAGGTAAGAGTGACTTTGCAGAGCTCTGTGCCAGCACGTATGCTAATGAAAGTGAATACTATAACAGATGCAGAAACTGGAAGAAAAAAAACAGATAAACTGTGTTAGAGGATTGTCAAGCCTAGTGCTAGTTATAAAAGAACAGAAAAGTTCACCTGAAAAAGAGAAGGCTAAGCTGGAATACAGTACTACAGAAGAAGAATGAGTCCAAACTGGCCATGAAGACTCAGCTAGCTTACCAGCTAAGAGTTAAAAATCCTAGCTAGTTTCAAACTGGATCTCAGTTTATGAAGGAGATCATCTGATATGCTTGTCAGATAAAGCAGAGAACTCAGCTAAAATAGCTGATGATTTATAATCACATGTTCTTCTATTCCTGCAAATTGTCCCTCATCATACTGGATATCAACAACAGATTTGGGAAAGTATATTTACAAATACATTTTGTAGTGAGGGAGTGGCAAGTGAATTTCTAACACTTCGTAGATTTAATTTTTCTTTAAAGGGAAAAAGGTAAAATCTCCCTACAGGACAGTTCATAATCTGTGAGCTTTTCTCTTTAAAATAGAATCACCTTTCTTATTGGGAAAAACACCACTTTTTTATGACAAGTGTAATACTACTTAGACATGATTCAATATTCATGATATCAAAATGAAAGTTGGTATTGTTCAGCTTTGCGTAATTTAAAGCTCTCAAATTAACTCAGTTCTCAAAAAGAGGAACATATGATACCAAGGTCAATGCTAGACACACAAAAACATTCAGGACAGCTCTCTTCTACCCAACCTGCCGTCTGAATAGCTTTATTTTGCAATGTATTCTAAAGATCAGAGCTGTCAGAAGAAAAAGTCTTAAGAGATGTGCAGTGAAAACTCACAGAACAGTCACTCAGAACTTTCTCAAGGACACTGAACACACAAAGCTGTAAGAAAAGTTTTGATTTTCACTTGCCATAATACCTTAAACAGTCTTGAAATAATTGATAAAGTATTTTCTGCAACAGAAAGTCATTTGAAACATCGTCATTTGACTTTCCTTGACAGCAATCCATAAGCAAGGGATGCATGACTTGCACCAAGATTATTTGTGACAAGACAATAAGTAAACTAGGATGTCAGAACTTTGACTTCCTGTCAAGTGAAGGAAATGTGTTGCAGTTGCACGACATCTCGTTTCTAAAGACTTTCCAGTTTACCAGTAAGAAAATTTGCTGGAACTTTAAAAGCAAAGGGGAACAGGAGAAGATTTTTTGTTTCCACTTTAGAACATGTGAAAGAAATGGAATATACTTTTTCCTCAGCAAATGTGAGGAGAGAAACAAAAAGAGCACCTGGGATGTGTATGCCATCACCATTCACGAGTGAGTGGCATAGATGCACATATCTAGCAGTAACGGTACCTGATTTTGCAGTTCACGGTACCACTGTGCCTTGTACTATTAGACCATGATTTTAAGGGCTTTGCAGCAATACTAACACAGTATCACCTTCCTCCCCAGCACCTCATTGCCACAGTTGTGCTAAACACAGCTGCTTGAGCAGCTGCACTACGAATGGGAACAGTGAAAACACTGTAAAGTTTTGAACATCCTTTATCTAGTTTGCAGCATGTGTGTTTCAGAGTAGGTCAGAAACACCTCCACTGATAATGCTGTTAAACACCTTGTACCATGAAAACAGCCTTGCTTTAACACTTAAAGCAAGAAAAAACCCACATTGGTTCAAAGAGCAAAATATTGGAATGTAATCAAATTACATTTTGCTTCTTGTGAAAATAAAGAGTGAAGAAGTCAGAGATGTAATAAAACAAGGTAGAAAGACACTGGACAGAATCTTAAAAATTAAAGCTTAAAGCTTTGTGGACGGTCACTGCATGGAACCCCTTTCTAGTGGTATATAGCAACAACAAAAAATAATTAAAAAGAAATCCTTGAACTCAAACATTTAAATGTAATAATATCACATGTACTACCAGTACCAAAAGAAGTTTATCCAGAGTATTTGGGATTTATTTCCTTCTTTGGAAAAGATTACTACTAAGAATATAATTTGAAGTATCTTCTGACATTAAAAAAAAAAAATGAAGATTTTTCACTTAGTGTGTAAACTACAATTTTCTTAACATAGTTTATGAAGTCATTATACAATGTCTGTTCTGAGAGTATGTAAAACAGATACCCTTTGTGATCCAACTTTGTATGTACTGAATGGTTAGACCAGCTAGCATAATTAGTTTATTCTAACAAGAGTACCAGCACAATAGTCAATTACTTACCTTATAAAAATTTACTACTTCTACTTGAGTTTATACTATTAAAAATGTGTGACAAAGTCTTTCCAATTACATCAAGTAAACCAACTAAAGAAAAAAACAGAAAGTGAATTTTTCCTACAAAAGGTATCAACAGCTTGCAATAACCCTCCTCTTGTCACCGGATAGTACACCAGGAAAGACTGTCACACTGGAACTTGCCTAGCACAGTGTGTTCTCAGTTTTAAATGGGAGATGCTTATTAGAAGTAGGAAAGAAAGTAACATCCAAACATAATGTCCAGCCTGAAATACAAACTTCAGAAGGACTTTTGTTTAGGATTCTAAGAACATATTATTCACGCTTCACTTTTCTTCTGATTTACAACCACCCCTTTCCTCAGCTGAAACACCTTCAAGGGATTAAAGAGATGGATGGGGCATTCTGCTAAGTTTTTTATTGCAATAATTTCTGACACACTGACAAATAAGACTCAGGGAAAGGAAAGCTCATTCTTCTTCCTCTTCCATAATTTAAGCGTTTAAAACACCTCTTGGGCAGCCTAGATTTACTGACTAAAAAACCTAATATTCATTGTGTCTATTCACCTTAACAGAGTATTAAGAAAAAATCTGATGCAGAAAAGGAACTTGAAGTTTTAGAAGGTATTTTCTTCCTTTAGGCCAACACGGGAGGAGGAATGAACAGTAGAGAGACGTGATGTAAGGAGCACTGATGATGTTTAATGTACCAAGTATCAGAAATTACCTCTTCCTGAGTGGAGCACAAGACTCATCTCAAGGGGTGACTAACTGCATTCTGCATTGATCAAGTTACCAAAGTTTCCCTGTCCTTTTTTTGGTTTATTGATATCTCCTTTCCCTTCTTAGCAAGTCTGCCTGCATACATGTCCACAGGAGTAAACAAGGACTGCAAAACACTTTGCTTGCATGGCATGCCTGAAGGGTGACAAGTTAGTACGGGTTCTGTAGTCTAATTCCCTCTATTTCTGGGTGCAATTCAAGGCACCTTTCTCCAAACAAAGCTTTGTGCTTAGTGAGACATTTGAGACATCAGGAACAAGAAAAAAATGCCATCTCACTGATGTTTCTTTACACTTCTTCCTCTCCTCTCCCTGAGAGGAGATGTGCCTCCTGAAACCTACAGGACCTCTCACCGTTCCTCTACTTGCAAACTACACCAAGAACTTTTTTCCCCCCTTGGAAACTATCACAAAAAGAAAACTGCTGGGTGAGCAGGATGGCAAATTCTACTCCGATAAAGGCACATTTTCCTGTGCTTTGCCAACTGTCTTGTCAGTAGACGCTTGTCAACTCTTGCCCTTTAGTAACTAACAAGTCTTCCTAGGGTTAAGGATTTATTTTTTATTCTACATACACACAGTGCTTATGACTGGCAGCAGTTAGTGTGGTTGAACCCACACCCTATTTCCCATATCCTTGAGAAGTGTGTAAAAACACCCAAAACTGTTTACTGAAATGTTTCTTTCCTATATCACAGCATCTTATGGGACAAAATATCATCCAGAACACTCACATCCTTAAAGTTAAAATCAAGTGGTTTTACATATATATCACACATTGTGTTTTTGTCCAGATACGGGATGACTTCTGCTGTCAGAGAAACAAATACAATGATTCTTTGTTCACTTAACGCAATCAGTCTAACCTACACATTTAGAAACCTAGTTGTTGTTGTTTCAAAAACTGCAGTGACATTTCTAAACCAACTGTATCTTCCTCAAAATAATGATGGGAAACTATGGAGGAAAGAAAGATGAGGTACATAGGTCATTTCAGAAGAGGACTTACAGCAAATCAAAACACACTCCCCTGAACCATGAAATAAGAACACAAACACACAGAGAAATCTGTGCAAAATTAAAGCTTTACAGAAGTGGCAAATTTATCCTCAGGGTTGCCAGTAAAAAATTCAGTTGCAATTTACACCAGGTGTGACCTTCAGTATTATCTAGGTTCTGTGGATCAGCCATGAGTCTGGCATTCCTACATCAGAGGACAGTGATGAAGTACAAAAGGGGGATTAAAGAGGTTAACACCAGAAAACAAAACAACTCAACAGAAGTAACTGCCTAGATAAAAATATATTTCCTTGCTCAGTCACAGCATAGGACTCAGCCTAAACTCTAAGCTCCTTCCCCTGCCACTGCTGCAATGTCAGCTGTCCTTGCTGTTGAGCAATTAAGTTGAATGAAAAGCAAATTATGTAGAATCAGTTAAGCAGGCCAGTTTCAGCAACCTTTCACATGAGGAAAACGAAGTGTCAGAAACAGACTTCATGCTTCTACCAGAGATGTACGAGAGACTGGAAAGCTCAGCAGCAACTGAGGATCGGTATGTTCAACATGCTGCAGCATATTGCTTCCCAGGCCACTGGCACAGCTGCCCTGGTGGTTGTGCAGCCACGAACTACTCGCTGGTGCAAGGGCTGCCATCCTCACCACCATCCTCACCGGACCATGCTTGCTCACAGCAAAGATGGGGTGAATTTGCAGAGAAACAAGCCCTAAGCAGTAAAAGGCTGAGGACAGAAGTGCAAGCCATCCAGTGCTAGCTGAGACATTGCACTGAAAGCTCAGTGGCAAAACTCATACCAAGAAAACTCAAAATTAGAGCATAAAGACTGAGTTATTGGTAAGCAGCGTCAAGGCTCAGGGAAGAGGGAATGGACAAGCTGAGCTGAAAGGTTTAGGCCGTCTGAGACTTAATGAGGGCTTGTGATTTACTTGGATACCTGAAATTCAAACAGGGAATGCCTTCAATTAGTGACAGTTCACAACTGGACTCAATAGTTAAAATTCATCCAGATCTTTTTTTAACCCAGGCTCCACATTACTGTTAACTGACACTACTCAAAAGGCACAGCACGTTGCCATTCCAGCTGCAAAGCAAACAGAGAAACAGGCAATGCAGGGCAGAGAGAGAAAGTAAGGTTTTAAAATAAAAAGAATTGGAAGGATTTTTTTTTTCTGCCTTGGCTGTGGCACACGTTTACATGAACAGTGGGATCTACACAACAGATTGGTTTTTTGCTGCTGGCTGTCCCAACTCACCCTGCCCTGCACCACCTCTGGTGTTTTTGTGACTCTGGGCTGAACTGCTTCTGTGTTAAGTCAGCAGAAAACTAAGCCAACAAAAAGTGCAATAGGTTTCTGCCGGGATGTCAATGCAAAAAAAGTTGAGCACAGGCTTAGACAGGAGACAGGGTTAGCTGCTCTGGCAATGCAGGCTCAGCACCCACAGTAGCTTTACTGGCATTTTAAACCTCCAAATGAGGCTGTAATACTACGAATATTCATTTCAGCAAACACACCATCTTATGAGGCATTATCTCATCTTCCCCCTGTCACACACACAACCATTTGCCCAGCTCGCTGTCTGTGAGGGGAAGGAAGGGGATTGTTTTTGTTGTAGTTGTTTTCAATCAAGACAACTCTCCAGTTTAGTTTTATCACATAGCTCTATAAACAGGTGTTGCTGGCAAGTGAGGGGTTGCACAGGACTGGAAACAAGCAGCTGGAGGAAGGATAATGCTTAAGCCAAATCAGGAAAGAAAAAAAAAAAGTATCTGTGAAGCTGGTGCAAGTTCAGGCCATACTATTCTCCTTAGTACTATGTACACACTTAGCAGGAGGTTTGGCTCTAAGATATCTGTGGCTTAAGTACAAAACAAAGTAATAAATACAAAAATATATGAAATTATAAATATATAAATATTATGTTTATATATATCATTATCCCATCTCACTGTGATATAGCTAGCATACAAACATTAAGATATGTATTCTACTGTACAGGAAATTAATTAAATTTCAGACCCAGTCACAGATTCCTTATGTTCCTGTTTTGGCTACAGCTGCACAAGGCAGAGAGCCAATCTCATAGCTCGTGCTCCCTAAAACATCTCTCCCAGCCACACAGTTCTGCCACTTACCTTATGCTACTTCCAGCATCTCTTGGACTTTCATGAGTTTATGAAACTAACCTACATGGCAAAACATGACCTCCAATCACTCATACAAGGATCTAGTAAGCGCCAGATCCAATGCGAGGAAGATGAACTACATGGGAACAGTGTCAAAAGAGAAACATGGAGTGGTGAAAATTTTTACTTTTAGCAAGAGTGAGCAAATATGCTTGCTCAGGTAGTCACAGAACAGCAGCATAGCTGCTTCTACAGTCTGAATTAAGTACAGGATCAGCTTCCCCCACCAAATTTCAATGGCCGTAAGGGGTTCAGGCACGTCACACCATGCAGTGGAGTTTCTTGCTACTGTCTTTGCTGTGTATCTTCACAAGGCACCGAGCTCTCTGCCTGTTTGGACATGACCTCAGTGTAGACTGATGCACACCTTGTTACTGTCATTCTAGACTTCAGTTGTGCAGGGTAGGACAGGACAGCATTGACTAAATCAGAAAATGCTCCATGTCGAATCTGCTCACGTGCTTATGCTAGTTACCAGAAACAATGCATTTTTTTAAACCATAAAGTTTATGGTAATGATAACCATTAGAACGATTTATAGTTGTCACTGCACTTCAAAGTTTATTTAAGTAGGCCACTCTAGGAACTACTGCTTTTAATAATCCAATCTAAAAGTCACGCTGAAGTTCTTTGTTCAGCAGAGCAAAGGCAGCATGATTCTGAAGCCAGTTTCTGAAGGATCTGTGTTCATAGAATAAAATTGGAACAAGAGCCTTTAGCTGGCAACACACAGAGCTTTTCCTCTATTGCAGTTACACTATTTTGCCTCCAAGCAGAGAAACTGGGGCCAAGGATGAACAAAGCAAAAGAGAGTGGTAAAGACAAACAGGTGGATAAGATTCAAAAAAAAAAAAAAAAAAAAAAAAAAAAAAAAAAAAAGCATGAAATGCCAGGATATGCTCTCAGTGCCTGAGGGAAGCAGCGAATAGGGGGGGAATCCAAATCCAAGGTAATACTTTTTGGGGGTCCAAAAACTAGACCAAGACTGAAGACTGCTGCCAACATACTTCCATTCACGATACAAAACAGACTTCCCACTTGAAAAGATCACTTACTGCCGAAACAAAGTCACTTCAACCCAGCCTCTGAAAGATGTTAGCTACCTTAAATGCTTTTGCTCTTTGTTTCACAAAGCCATAAAACAACAAACACGGCTTAATGCAATACCAATTCTCTTGTCATTAAATAAATGTATTCAGAAAGAAAAAATGTTGTCATTTTGAATGGATGTTTGATTATTAGAGGGAAATAAACAGACCCTTAAGTTGTAGAACAGTAACACTGGAGAAAACCACCCTTTTCCTTAAGGTGACCATGCATTTTTAAAAAGAAACATAAACACACAACACATGCTCAGACTACCTTGAAAACATTTCACCACCTTAGCTGCAATGCTTTATTTTCTTACATAGGTCAGCATTCCTCCAGCTACTCCTACGTAAACAGAAGAAGTGAGAGAATACTGAATCAAACTTTTCCCAAGAATGCTCTTGCTAATAAAGTATTACATGCAAGTGTCCAAAAATCTTTGCAAATTACACTGAATCAGAAGAGCAGAGTTTAGCAAAACTGACTCTAGAACTAGAGTTGTTATTAATATCCTAACAAAGATCTTAAAATCATTGTATGCACTTTGCTGTTCCATTTAAAAAAAAAAATTAAGAAGGGTGAAGAACATTTCTTGTAGGTACAGAGTGCTCACCTAGGGAGATCAGAAACTTCTATAAAGATGAACAAGCAAAAGTGAGAAACCAGAAAATCAACAAATATTGTTTAAAAAGAACAAAGTCCCCAAGCTAACAGAATACATAAAATAGAACTTCTACCTGTTCAACTTTTTTGTTGCTATTCAGAGAATACCAAGGTGACCTACTTATTTAGGTTTTTTTTCAAAGTCAGTGTGATCTACAACAGGTTTCAACCCCTTATTTTTACTGGTATTAATTTTCACTGCATTTAAAGATTTCTCTAAGAAGCTATCCATTTATCTTCTTGTTCACTGGTCAACAACTTTGTAAAGAAACTTTTCTATTCTCTATTTCTAAAAATATAGCTTGATTCACATCACAACAAAAATAATATACATTCTATAACAATGTGAACAACTTCCCCATCCTTCCTACAATTATCAATGAATTAAAATAGAACCAGTACTTCCAAGTACTTTGTTTCTCTTTATGTAACTTACCACAATATATAGGTATGACATAAGCATATACATATGTGTTTCTCTACTAGTTTAAGGGCACTAGGACAAGAAACCTCATGTTTCGCATTACTGCACCTCTTCAAGAGTACTGTTCCATAGGTCCTCAAAGTTCAGCTTCAGGATTATCATAAACTAACCTGGGTGTTTGGGACACAGAAGAGAATGGCTGCAGCACCTCAAAGGCATTCCTATTTCAAATTAGCAATGTCCCTTTCATTTCATTAATTCTAAACACAGACAACTCTTTTTCTAAAAAATAGTTCACTGTTCAGACACAAATTTATTTTGCCTGCAACCATAACAATAAGTTCTACATGTCTATTGTTGCTTGTGCAGGCTGAATTCTTTATATAAAAAGTCTCCTGACTTACATGCTACCGTGGGAACACAAAGGCTTCATGGTGAGGTTTTACAATGCAGCTGCCTTTACAATGGCTCGCTGCCACCAAAATAAGGCAGTCTTACTCCTTCTTCTACCACCTTTCCTCTGCTGTTCCTCTGCACTGGCTCAGGGACACCTTACCCCTGATTTGGCCAAATTTGCTGAATTGGCAGAGAAATAATTCAGCAGGAAAAGGGAATAGTTTCTGTCTGTTTATCAAGAGAGGTCAGATGATGCAAGGAACTAAAGGACACTTCTTTCAACGTAATCCAGTCATTTAATTGGTTCAATCATCTTGTGGAATCTCAAACATGGTGACAGGAACACTTGAGACAAAGAACAGGGTGAGAGAAGAAGTGCTTTGGATTTTTTACATGCTCACTTTAAGATTATTATCAATATTGGCATAAAATGAAGTAGCATTCTTACCTTTCATTGCTATTGTATCCATTCACTTACATCCCTGTTTGCTAACTCATCAACAAACCATAATATAATAAACAAAGTAATTACTTACCTACAAATCCTTTTTCTCCGACTAATTTAAGAGCAATCTTATCTGCCAAAACAGAAGAGTTTCCATGTGCAATGTTAGCAAAAGGTCCAGCGTGAACAAATACTGGTGTTCCCTGAATGATAAAAATATGTGTATCATTAATTTAATGGATAGGTAAGAACACAAGCTCACACATAAATCAAAAGCACATGTAATGAGTAAGCACTGTTAGGTATTTCAGGGGCGGAGGGTGTGTGTGTATGGTGGTGCAGCTGTATGGTTAGGTGCATCTCAGGTGCTTGAGAACCCATTCACTGACAGGCCTAGATGTCAGAACCTGCTTCATTCATAGAAAGGTAATGGATGGCAGTGCAAACTGTACATATATTACATAACTTCTTGCCCAATCTTGTATTAATGTTTTGTATTTCCCCTGTCTTAAGGTTGTGGTGTGCTATTCTGGCATGTGTACTACAATAAGCACTAAAAGAGTCCAGCTCCCACACTACTCCAACCCTTACTGCTCCTGTTTTCCTCATTGATTGTAATTGCCATTCCTGTGTAGGCAAAGTAGCCAAAGGAAGCAATGAGTGACTGGAGTCAATGGTTAGGGAGCTGGAGACAGAGAAGTGAAGGGACATGGCTGGGGTGCAGAGGGGATGCTGATATACAATGGAAAAAGCATTCACTGCTGCTGGCCAACTGCCTGGGACCTCTGGGTGCAGAACTGAATTCCCCTATGCTAGACACTATGAGTACACAAGAAAAGTAGACTCTGTAGTGGCAAGCAATCTAAACCAGCGAAAGGATAGGCAAAGAGTTAGCAAAACAATGGCATAGGGAGATTTGTCAGGTAACAAGCAAATCTGTTTCCCAGTTCCTTTTTTTGGCAGGCATCATAAGGAAAGGAGTAATTGGAAAATTAGCATCTACAGAAAAGGATAAGAGTTGTATTAACTATCTTTTCCCCGAGTCAGAATACACAATCAAACAGGAGAATGTCACTTTGACTGTCTTACTATAAAATACTTAAGCAAACAAATACACGTTGTTGTGTTAGTGCTTTTAAAAGTCCCCAGGTGGTTCAAGAACAGGTTAGCAGAGAACTTCAGATTATCTCCATCTATGTTATTCACACACTCTGTTTTAGGAGCTACTGCCAGCCCCCAAAATTTCAGGCAAGCTACTAGGCAATCTTTCTTAACTTTCAACCAGAAATGCCAATTAAGGAGGACAGTATGCTGTGGATCAGCCACAGGCCACATCCAACAGTCCCATGAAGCACAACTTGGAAACTATAAAGGATATAATAAAAGCTGTTTGTTTCCCTTTCCCCATCCCAAGTGTCTTAAGAACATACACAGACCAAAATTTTCACGTTTTCCATAAAATACCAGCACAACTGTATTCCAGTAGTGCAATACTTGCTACTGTAGAGAACAGATTTTTATGTTTCAGTAACACTGAATATAAATCATATAAAATATATCAACGACAAGTATCTGTTCTTATTGCTTCCTCTAGAACTACTTATACATAATTAATTGTTTTGTTCAGAGAAAAGACAAGTAACTTTTTCACTACTGCCATATCAAACCATTTTTTTTCTTTAATAAAACAGATTATTTTTTTGTTTTTAATCAAGAGTGCAAGAGTGAAGAAGAATATGCATACATATAGGGAGGGGATATTCTTCAAAAATTGGACAATTAAGCTACAAACCAAAGACAACTCTGCCACATACATGTTAGAGAAGAAACAGTGGAACAGGAGCAAAAAAAAGTAAATAAATCAGAAATCATGCCCTTCAACAAGATGTAGATTATTATCATCATAATACACTGACTTCATAGTGGTTTTTTTTTTCTTTTCTATCTGCTAACGACAACATATTGCAATATAAATTAGGGTTTTACATATTTATGCAAAAAAAAAAAACCACAAACAAACAACAAAACTTGAACTTTGTACACCATCAAAGCTTCTTACAGAATTTTGGCACCAATCTAATGGGAGGTGATGTGCAAAATAAAAGATTAGCCCTATCCCAAAGAGCTTATAACTTGCTTAAAATAAAATAAATGCAAACCACTTCTACCAACCTAAGTTTAATATTTACTTAAGTTTTACTGTAACCCAGCATTTACCTGCCTGGTATTCAAATAAACAAGACTACAGTTTTCAGCTATCAGATTCAAATCAATGGGATTTTTTTTCCAATTTGTGATTTATTACTCACTAAGTTTAACTTCTTAATTTCTTGTGGCAAGCAGCTACAGGGCAGCTCTCATGAGAGGTCAGCACACACATGGGCAGATGCGCTGAACAGAAGCACAAACAGGGATGACGAGGGGGCAGTCCAGTGCATATTGTGGCAGCTATGCAGAGAGGAAGCCAGAAGGGTCTCCCAGAACATTCCCAGTGCAATTGTACTTCCAAGAGTTCATTCACACAGCATGGACAGAAAGGAAATTTGGGTTGTGGGGTCCAACACCTGGAATATCAGCAGCCAAGAGGCCCCTTGCCACTAACCTGAAATCCAAACACACTACTAAACCATTGGCATAAACAGATGCTCCCCTAGAGCTCCGAAATCCACACGAAGAAAAGGAGTTGTTTGAATGGTCTTTTTACAAAGGCAATCCTAGAAGAAACATGCAGTCTAGGTCCTGAAAGGAGTGAACTCCAGCAGGATCTCAGACGCCTCACGTACCCTGGAACAGGGACAATGTCTTCTCTGGCCAACTTCAGTAACTGTGTCAGCCATCCCTCTCAGCAGAGTGCCACTTATTTCATTACACCTTAATAAGCTATATGGAGAAACAAACAGTGGCACAAGGATGCATTTTACTTACTGTTAGCAGTTCAGGAACTATTATTATCCAGGCTTTAGTAAAAGAAAATAATCCCTAAATGTCAATAAATATCTCAAGTTATCTGGTTGCTAGAAGGACATTTAAAATATTTATTACCATCCTTCCCTCATCTTTACCGTGAGTGGCAGTTTATATGTAACATGAGCAGAACATCCCAGAGCAGCCAGCCTGCAACTACAAAGAGTTGTCCCATAGAGCTGCTGCTCTAATGTGCATGGTATAAATAAATACTAAACATTAAAAGATCAGTTCATGAGGGAACCAATCTGTCACGACGAACACAAACACTATGAAATCATTATGTACATTTCAAACGAAGTCATGTTCATTCTACAGCATCAGATGCAAGTCCTACTGAAGCCTGCAGTTATTATAGGTGGAGTGCTGAATGTTTACCATTTTGAGATTTTACTGTCATTTCTGCATATAGAAAACTGCCAATCACCAACACCTCGAGGTAGCATTTCTAGTGACAGAGTAGCAGAGCTGGGATGGAAATCAACCCACCAAGAAGCCTCTTTAAAAAACAGCAAATGAAAATACACACATCACATGTGGAAAAAAAAGATAAATTACTGACACAAGTTGCCAGTTCCACGCAGGACTGGCATTTGGTAATTTTTTATTTTAGAAGAGGTTTTGAAAAACCTCTTCTCCAATGCACACAGACACCCACATAAAGCTGGTGCAAATCTAGTGAGCAGGTTGTTCTCCCCTTTCACAGGCCCTTGGAAGCAACTCTTCAGACATCCACAGCTTAAAACAGTACCAACCTACAGGATCTTTGCCATATCACAGAGGAGTGCAGCTGTCTCAGCAAATGGCTACTTTCAGCCACTGCTACCCACAGACACTATCTCTTGCAAATTATGCCAATTAACTGTCAGTATCAGCTGGAAGTCATCTGAAAGATCTCCTGCTCCCTTCCTTGGGAAGCCTTTTTGCCATTCCCCAATACCAAAGTGATCTGGAATACCTGCTTTGGTGCAGTTTCATCCCTACTTGAAGGGCAGGTCCGTGACACAGTCTAAGCTGCATTTGTATTCTCTGTGATCATATTTTGGTTTTTTCCAGCACCTGATGTTACTCTTGTCAAGTCATGGTGCTGTTGCTAAAGGTCTTTACACTTGCACTGAGAACCTGTTCTCCCTGAAGGGATTAGGATTATGCCTTGATAGCCTCTTTGGAAACCTGAGAGGTCTTCTTTTGGATGCTACCTAATAGGATTATTTCAAGTGCAATTTTGGCCTCATTTCTGGTTTGCAAGATGAAAGACTTGCAATTCACATAGTCACCAGAAATATGTCATTTCCTACAGCAAAAGGGATGTTATGACATCCACCACCTCAAGGTACACTAGGAATAGCTTGTGTTAAAATTTGTCATCCTGGAGGGCTCTAAAATCACAGGTGGATCACTGCACTGCATTCAAGTGTGCAAAGCAAAATATCTTCCTTGTTCCCCTCACTCCCTTTTTTGGGAAAAACTGAAGCTATTAAAATTAGCACTTGTTAAAGCTATTAACATCCAGCATGAAGCAGTCCTCTGAGATGCTTTAATTTGGTGTTTTAGAAATAACTTTATAAGAAGAATTTTTTTAAAAAATATCCTTGGGTATTGTGGTCAGGGTTCTCCTAACAAGCAACAGCGTTTGATGAAAGTTGGCAGATATTTCAACCATAGCATAGATTGGACTAGAAAAGAGTACCACATAAAAGGCAGGAATTATATTGCATAGAAATGTGAATATAAAGAGATGCAGTGGGGAGAGGAAAAAAAAAAAAAAAGCAGCGTGCAAATCCCAGAACCAACTGCCTATCTATCAAAAGAAACTCTTCTGACATTTACAATTGCCTTTTCAAACACAACAAAACCACATTATTTTCTAACAGATATGCAAAGTGCAAATACAGTGACACAGACTAAACAGTCATAATCAAAACTACCTTATCACTGATGCTTAACACGCACAATATTATCCAAGTGGCAATTTGATACACATTTCTGGCCATGACACTCTTGATCCTATGTGATCTCCAGTTTAGATGGTAGATTAAATTCTAACACACACATATATTCTTCATACAGCCACATGAAAGAACAGATGTTCTTCTCAGGAGAAAATAATTAAGATGGTTATAATAAAATATCACAATTTAAATTATATTTTTCTAATACACAAAAGCAAAAGGGTAGTTATCACTTCACCATGCTGTAGAAAATGAGACATTTTTATGAACTGGGCATTGCACTAGTATTGTTCTACATTCTTCAACTTTTCACCATACCAGGAATTGTTATGACACATTCCAGCTATGTAAGTTTGATGGTCAAACTTTCAATAATAGACGTTACTTTTTCTCCAAATGCACTTGTTTCCAAAACTACTTTATTATTTCCCCATTTTTCTTCTTCCCTCTCCCCATGAATACTGCGCATCATTTAGCTTACTATTGAAATATTAATACTAGACTACCCAGACATAAAGTTAGGTTGTACTAATTCTGTGCTCTTTGAGTTGTTGGAAGCAAGCTCACTAGGGTAAGTGTAAAATGTTCCTTTCATAGGCCAGGAAAGCTTTATCATGCCCCCAAAAGCACTATGGCAAGACAGGGTGTCTGGGAGATACCTTTTGAAAATACATAGAGAGGCAAAAGGACCTTCCTGTGTTTCTAAACAGCACAACTTATAATACAGAACTGAATGGCCTCAGTGAAGCATCTACTTTCCACTCAAAATGCTGAGCTGTATAAATCATCATGGGAACATTCATATAAAGGAAATACATAAAAAATAAACTTCCTAGAGCAGCAAGATAGTAAACAGAAAGAAGCCTATTACCTGGAAGCCCAGTTTACCTTCCAGTGTGCTCAGAAACTCAACAGCACACTGGAACTCGTTTGCAACACTAGGCAAAATTATGACTGAAGCCAGAGTCTCAAAGAAGGGGAAAAAGCCAAACACCAAAAATGTATAAATGCAGGTAGAGTTGATAAATCAACGCAGACAAATGAGCATTTGCTAAAAAGCCTTTCTGGATTTGACCCTGGTTTGAACTTTGGAATTTAAGCATGGTCACTGGAGAGAAGCACAACAAGCACATTATGGAATATGAAAGCCAGAGACAGGCAGGTATTATAAGCCATACTCACCTCTAATGTCTGCATAAGTGTGGGCTTAATTGCATCTTTCATCAAAACTGCCAAAGCACCTGTTACTCCCTAAAAAACAAAAGGGTCCACATTTTAAGGAAGTCAATTCTAAGGTGCAACATTTCTGAGTTACACTTAACCTTACAGTTACAACAGAGGGGAAAAAAAATTACACTTCAAAGGGGAAAAAGAATGTTGGCTCATCAAGCATAGTGGATAAGCAGTGTTACAATGTTACATTAAAAAAATGATTTAGATTTTGCCTCAAGACTTCTACAATACAGTAATTACAGAGCATATCAGAAATAGTAATGATTTTACTCTGAATACACTTAAAAGGCAAGATGTAAATGTTCTTCCTATTTCATGGGGAGACCAGGAACAGTGTTATTAAGTAATCAGCTTGAGGATGTTCACGGAAACATAAGATGAAGTGGAAGCAAAGGCCACTGAGACCTGAGAAAGCAAGAAGGCAATACCTTGCTAAAACTGCCTAAGGAAATGACAGATGTATTTCTTCCATGACAGAATCAATATCATGAATCAATAGCTGGCAACAACCAGAAAGGGTATTTTTCAAGACTTGTACAAGTATGTATGCAATAGTCACAGGATGAAAGCCGACACAGCGTTCACTAGGCATAGAAAATGAATACATCACAAGATTTAGAGGTGCCTTAGACTGTGATGATGAGAGGACAAAAGGAGATGTGTGAATTGCTGCAGTTTAGTTTTAAGAATCTTACTCCTCCCTAAAAATTTAGCTGGATATCAAGTACAAATTTCACACGGACTGAATTTCAAATAAGAGACATGACATCCCTCTACACTAAAAGCTAATGCCCATTTTATAGAGTTCACAGCACTATCAAACTACATGCAGAGTGCTATCTAGAAACCACAAGCATGTATTTCAACTTTTTCCTAAATTTCCTTGATTTTGAGAAGAAAATATGTTTTGGTTTGAATGAACTTGATCACAGATAGTAAAAAAATGCAGTAGTCTTATAAGCAGTGTCTCATTTGATTATTTGAACAATCAAACTCTGTGTGAAAATTGGAATGACATACAGATGAGAGACATAAAAGTATGTGGTTGTTACATAAGTACAGTGTTTTACATAAATTCAAGTTTCCCCTTTCTGAGCATTACATCTGAACATAGGCTTCAGAGAAAAAAATTTAAAAAAATCAAGCATTTGGCCTCAGATAAAAATGGACTGAAATCAAAATAGTAAAACTGGTTTCTACTACAGTATAAATGTTTCCTTGAGGGAAGAGTGAATGAAAGAAAAGCAAGGAAGAAATGATGGTTTTTTTGCTCTTTGCATTTTGTAAACCTGCACTATCTACAAGACAAAATAGATCCACAAAGGGGTAATGAGAGAAACTGGTAGCAAAACAATATATTTTTCTCTCCTCTGAATTAGTAAAAAATAAATTACCATTTCTTAATATTCTAATTTTAGAAGTTAGGATAAAAATGCAAGGAAGCAGCAGTGCCAGCTCTGTCATAACGGCTGAGGCTCCATCACTTCAATAGAAGTAGCCTGGTGCTGTGTTGCACCTATACCAAACTACTCTCATTTGAATACAAAGCTGACAGCCTAATTATAAGGAAAATATATTAAAAAGAGAATTAAAATTATTATTGCTTTTGACTTCCACAGGGTCCTTTATAGCTAAAGATTGATTTTATTGGTAAGATTATCAACTACTTATTTTAGATGAAGAACTTAAAAATGCAGAACAAATAATATCTCATAAAGGTTCATTTAACCAGTACCCCATAATATTTTCTCCTCTTATAATAAAATGTAAGTTAAATATTTTATCTACAAATTAGTATTCTTCTTAGGACCATGTAAATATAACTGTCACTGTTACTGCCTTTGATTTCTTGCATTTTAGTAATTTGTAAAAGACAATAAACTGGGTGTATTTCTTAGGATACTAAATTTAAATCTGTTTAATGTAACAATTTGCTTTATAAAACTGATTTGATTGACCTCCAAATCTGAATAACTTCCAAAATAAAATAGTGAACACCCAGTCCGAGTTCTAACAATTTAAAGTGAAATGCAACAAATTTAAATCCTATCAATTTCTTCCTTAAACCCCACGTTTTAATTCCACTAATTTATCAAAGTAAGCATATTCTTCTTCCTGTGGATCATATTGCAGAATTTGATTTTATTACAAAAAAGCAAACAAAATACCCCCAACCAACAGAGTTTGCAAAACAGTTACTGGACAGATGAAAAAAACCCAAAAACCAGAAACAACAAATGAATAGGTTTTTCCTGCTGTTTTATCAATTCAGCAGCCAGCTGGGACAGAATTTCTCAGACCAGATGCACAGTTCTTCCCCTTCTTCCCTCAGCTGAAGGAAATGATGCTCATCACTAGTTGCTAGCAACACAAAACTGTAACAGCTAGTTAAGTTGTTCATCTTCTGTCTCATGAAAAGCAGAACCACATATACTCCCTAGTCAGAAGGCAATAGGTAATAGAAATATCCAAAGAAAAGGCTGGATGATTTTACATTTTCTTCTTGTACCTCAATTTTCCATCACCACATAGCATAAGGTATTCATCATTATGCTAAAAGATAAACAGCTGCTGATAATTTTCAGTGTATGAACACTGAGATAGTTTACAATCTTACTATGTAAAAGGCATTTGTAACAGTTACTCAACTTTTTGTCTACAAAAGGCCACATCTTCCAACTGGTCAATGGCAAGGTTAATAACCTGAGCAGCCACGAATCAGCCCTAATGCTTTTCTTGGGAAACCTGTGCAAGGACTGACAAGGGTTAACTCATGCTGGCTGTAGCTATCCAATTACACGTTTCTGTTGTCTACTTCATGCTGAAAGAGACCACTAGCTCATTCAAAGCCAGCATAAAAAACAGCTATTTGCTGACTCAAGCCACCTTGACTGGAAAGAAGGCTTTAAGGGAGAAGAAAAAAACAAAATAAAATAAAATTAGGACACCTTCCTCTCCCCTCCCCCTTAGACAGTAATAGCTCAAATCCTGTCTCCTTGGTTTTCTGACAGTTTTTCTGACTAATCTTACAAAAATAGTGAAGCAAAATATACTTTCTATGCATTGTAACTTTTTGGGAAACATTAGATATGCATTCTGGACACAACTCATTGTAACTGATGCGGAAAGCAAAATAAAAAAAAAAAAAAAAGATGCAAAGACTCCAATTAGCACATATCATGTCTATCTGCCTTCCAGAGATCTTAAACAGCTTTGGTGTCAACAACAATCCTTAAAAGTTAAACAGCCAATAAATTTTTTGTATCTATATGACAAGTCTCTAATAAAGTTTTCATTCCTTCATATCCCAGGTCTTCCATGCAGCTAGCAAACAATTCTCACTTAAAGTCTTGAATCTGATTCTCAAACGTATTTAAGAATCAGGTTTCCATTTGCAATTCAGAGAAGGTAGATTTTTTTTTTTTTTTTTTAATAAAAAAAAATTAGAGACTTAAGAGATTTACACACCAATTAATCATGTGAGAGCCCAAGTATTAGCTTTCTACTAACTGACTGTCAAAAGAGAGAAGTAGGACTCCAAATCAAATGTATATGGACATCCAAGTCTCCTGGGTTCCCTCATGGAACTAATTCCAAGTACTTCTGAAAATAATACCCCTTGCATCTATCCACCAGCCACTGGGGCAGGTATGCTCCCCAGGACAGCAAAGATCATAGACCACAAAATAAATTACACACATGACACAGGAAAGGCAAATTTAGATGAAAAACCAAAATACTTTCAAAGCAACTTCCAGTAGAGCAGTCTCTGAAGTCTATCAAGAGTGGAAATGAAAGCCAGCATTAGAGGACAAGGAAGGTGATTGAGAGTAAGTACTGTGAAATGAATATAGGTTACACAGACTGAAGGGCAGAGAAAAAAACTTTTCAAGAAAAATAATGAAGCACTTGTAACTTTCCTTCATTTGAAACTATAGTCTCTAATGAAATGGCAATATTTTTCTGCAATATCAGTTCTATAAAAAACTAAATTCCAAACCATAAGCTGAGAAGAAATACATCTACTTGTGTTTAAAGCAAAGTATGTACACAATCTCTCTGATGAGACGGAGAACAAAATTTATTCAGCTGATAGATCATTTATAAAAGTAAATATAAAGCTATTTTTGTTTGTTCCTGGAATTATTGAAATCTAATGCATGGCACAGGAAGTAAGCTGAGAATAAGTTTTACTTAAAAAAAAATAGTGATATAATGATTTAATATTTTTCATAGCTGCTGAAACAGTGATCTAGGGTATACATACCCATTTAATTTCACATAAAGATATGGCATGTGTCCATCAAAATTTGACTACACCGTAAAAGCCAAAATGCAATTCAGTCTTCAAAACACTGTACAATGAGCACCACATTTTGGCAAAGACTTCTGTATGTTCCATTACAGAGGACAGATATTTAATCTATTACTTTTGTGAAAAAAGTCCTCTCAATTCATGAAATATTCAATTTATCTTTTTTCTATTACTTCTAGCCTGCCTCTGCATCTGGTTTATATATGCCAATGTGTATTTTAGGTTTTACTATTGTATTATTATAAATATATTGCATATAAAGTAAAAATTAAGAGCAATTGTGCTTTTTGTGAAATATATTGTGTGTACATCTGGAGACAAACCACAGAGAAGGGTTTAGTGGTTTTGGTTCACATAGATTCCAATGAACTAAAGACTACCATAAAACATTTAAACTTGCATAAATTCAATCTGGGTAGTATATATAAAACATGAACCCAAGCATTTTTTAAAGTGGCAGGTAGGACTGACCACGGCCCATTACTGAGGTTGTGTGGTACATTACATGATAAAGCTGCCTTTAAAAGTTGTTAAAACTATACGCAATCGTAGTTCCTTGGCTAAAATGTTCCATGTCAAGTGGCTGTGATAGGTTCAAGCTTCCAAGCTTGATTTAGTTTTACAGAAATTCAAGTAAAAGTGACTGAACTGTTCTTGGGATTGACAGAATGCAACAACCATGTATATTGTTTGTCCTATATTCACTTGTCTTGAGATTTTTCCTTCCCGAGCAATCAAACTTTACCTCTGACCTTGACTTGAAAGAAGGATGAAAATTCAGAAGAATGGCTTCACATCAAACTTTTTACCACATCTGAAAATTTGCTCAAGATACAAACCTTTGGAAATGAAAAATTACAGCTCACAGATACTCATTAGTGAACACTTAGCCTTGACCCAGCCTGCTCAGAAAGCTAAAGCTGCAATGTGCAATGTACTTACAGCCTAGGGTGTAACAACTCTATCTACAGTCTGACACCCAGACCACAAACAAAAGATATTGTCTCCTGGATTCTACAGGTATCTTTTTCTAACATGTAGAAGGAAGAGATACAACCTGTGCAGTCCAAATGAAGAGGGGTCAAAAGGCAAGCTTGCAGAAGAACAGTAACAACACAGGCAGCACAAGCAACAGGGGGAACAGTAGATACTGCATTTAAAGACTAGAAACAGTAGGTTTAGTTGCAAGCTGTTCAAACAGACTGATCACCTGTGGGAAGAAACCAGGAACACAGATGAAATGCTAACTGACAGAAATGAAATTTATCTTCTTTGTACATACGAATTATGACATGGTATCGTCTTTGATTATACACCTCCTACAATGTGCCCTTGTGGCCAGGAAGGCCAATGGTATCCTGGGGTGCATCAAGAAAAGTGTGTCCAGCAGATCAAGGGAGGTTCTGCTCCCCCTCTACTCTGCACTGCTGAGACCTCACCTGGAGTATTGCATCCAGTTCTGGCCTCCCCAGTTCAGAAGAGACAGGGATCTGGTCGAGACAGTCCAATGGAGAGATACAAGGATGATGAAGGGACTGGAACACATGCCTTATGAGGAAAGGCTGAGACACCTGAGGCTCTTTAGACAAGAGAAGACTGAGAGGGGATTTGATAAATGTTTATAAATATACGAGGGCTGAGTGTCAAGAGGAAAGGGGCAGCCTCTTCTCACTCATGCCCTGTGATAGGACAAGGGGGAAGAGATGTAAGCTGGAGCACAGGAGGTTCCACCTTAACATGAGGAGGAACTTCTTTACTGTAAGGGTCACAGAGAACTGGAACAGGCTCCCTAGAGAGGTTGTGAAGTCTCCTTCCCTGTAGATTTTCAAAACCCACCTGGATGTGTTCCTCTGAGACCCGTGCTAGATTACATCATCCTGCTCTGGCAGGGGGGTTGGACTCGAAGATCTCCAAGGTCCCTTCCAACCCCTGACACCCTGTAATGTCTGCAGAAATGAAAAATTGCTCCTGTCTTCAGAAGAGAAGCTGGCACACACAAGGATTAAACTCAAAAGTATTCACTGATTTTGGATGCTCAACCTGAGACAATATCAAATAATTTCTCCTGGTGCAAAGTTCTTGATGATGCTTCTCTCTTCCTTCTGGGTATCCAGACCAATGGAGTAACGCGTAACTCCTCATGTACTATAAGAATCAGGTTTTTATGGATGTACAGCATCACACATAAACTTTGTGAAAAACACAGGAATAGAATTCAACTCCAAAAAGACACTTCTCTGCCTTAACCATGAAACCACCTTCCTTTTCTTTCCATAGTTCTCATCCTTATTTGTAACACACTCCACAAATAAGGCAGGACTTTCTGCACTTCACAATCATGAGATATACTTAAGTCCCCTCTGTGCCAGGTATGAAGAAGAGAACATGTGGAAGAAAAACAATGCTGCAGCATAGCTGCAGATGCTCATAATACATATCCTTGATGCAGTGATGATTTTTTTTTCTATACAATTTCTAATAGAACACTGCTTTAAAGAAGAAATAGAAACATACGTTCAGCACAAGTGACACTATCAAATGATTGAGATAATAAGCATAGAAAGTTTGTTTAAAAAAAGGCCAAAGAAAACAAAATTAGTAACAGACATTTGCTGAGCACTACTTTAATTTTAGGGACATAGTGGAAAAATTTTGAAGATTTTTGTGCACTGTTTAAAATTTAAGCCCTAACATTAAATTTCCAAAGAGCAACTATAGATGAAATGGACTATTGAAAACCAACTGCTTTCATTCTGATTAGCATTAAGTGGTTGAAGACAGGTTAAATATTTTGCAATATGAATACATTAAATTGCCTTCATACAAAAGTAGCATCAAGATTAAAATCATGAATTTCAAATGTAGCTTTAATTCTGATACTGAATTATTTTAAAATTTTTGCATATGCATTATAAAGTAACTCCCCACTCCTCTTCATTTGACCAAAACAAAGTAATGTGATTGAAAAGGAAAATCAACACTTCAACAGGTAGAATTTTAAATGTAGCTCTTCATGTCTTCTGCGTAACTGGAAGTAGCTGCTTTGAATTTTAATGACAATTGTACTTAGACATTTTTGTACACTTACCTTAATTTCAATCTTAAATCCAGGCAAACTAGGTATCATGTTTTCATTTCCTTATTAAACTGGAATCCCTTAAGGCTGTGAAGGTATCCCTGGCTTGAGGATTTGCTACCTTTGCTGACAAGGCAAGACAGTGGTTCCTTTGCTCATTTTAAAAATGCACTAACTTTATGCAAATGTCCACATAAAAGGAACAAACAGGAAGAACAAGCACTGTATGTGATACAGGCAGTCATTGCCAGCAGGGTGGCATGAAAGCACAGCTCTGAGACATATCACAGTTGCTGGAAGGAAACATTTAGATGACAAAAAAAGTATAAAAGGAAAGCATTATCATGTTTATTGTATTTAGGGCATGCTGTCAATCTGCAATATATGAAATTAATTTGGCAATTAGGCTTCAGAATCCAAGTAATTTAACGTTACAGTAAACAAATCACAGTGCTGGCATAGAGCTGCACTGCAAAGATTAACTGGTTGCTTCTGGCTACAGCAGAATCTGTAATACACAAACGTGTGAGCTTCCAACCACTGTTTACTGACTCAGCCTGGCTATAAGAGCTAGAATGTGACATAAAGGAAGAACATACTGAATTCTTTCAGAAGATGGAGGAGGGACTAAGGAAAAAGCAACTAAATGTGAAGAGATAATACTGTCCCAGGCATTATCAGCAACCCATGAATTAAGAATAGGTTGTTTCCATTCTGATTTAGTGGTATAAGCATTCATGTGGTAACTATCATTGTAACATCTGAGCACACTTAACAAGTACAGTAGCAAACTTTACCAGCTCTCTCAAATAGAAGCCTGCACTCTGACTCCCTCCAGAACCAAATTTGTTTGCCTTAAGAATTTAAGAGAACTATCCAAGTAGGTTATGGAGACCAGAGACTTTCCTGAACCAGATGTTACCAGAAAGTTGGAGAAATGAGTTCTACATCTTGTTCTCATTGTGAGGAAGTTTTGGCCCAGAAGATGATCTTTCTTCGATCTCTGACTGTGCTGTTCAAAGCAAAATCCTTGGCATGCACCTTCTTTTTAATGCTTCAAGAGGCAAACCAAATGCATCAGAGGTTATTCACAGGTCTAGAGCACTGAACATACCAAATCCTCTGCTGTTACTGGTTCTCCTTTCCTGTTATTAGCCACCACCATCTTCCCCAGTCTCTCCTTCATATCTTGAAGGCTGGTAGTAAGTGCCAGTATGGCCATAATTTCACTTGCGACAGCAATATCAAACTGAGCCTGTGAAATAGAAATGAGAATCATGAACCATATCAAAGTCAGGTCAAATGTACTCAGGGAATCCTCAGGAATAGGCTCAAGAAAGAGATTTCACGCTGGAATTCAAACAAGTTCTAAATTGTAACATACAATGTTTGAGATTACTCAGACAATAATAACTTCAAACACTTTGTTTATATTCCCTCATTAATGTTCTCCGTTACACTTCATTTACTTGGGGTCCAGTCTTGCACAGCACTTAGCCCCTTGGCTCATATTATCCATAGCAGAAGCTCCCTGAAAGACAATCTTTTTTTTTTTTTTTTTTTCTGCAATAGAAGAGAAGATCACCAGATGTGTTTTGAGCTTTGCTGGCATGAGCAGAACATTGTGGGTTGTTTTTTTTTTTTCTTCCCTGTAATGCTCTGGTTTTTATTTTGCTTTCAAAAACATTCTTGCTACATTTCATCATTCTTTTTCTACATAAACTTTAAATTTTGAGTCAATGCTGATAACTCTTATGCTTGACCTATGATAATTTAAAAAATATTTTTGTCCCCCCTTTTTTTTTTTTTAAATGAACAAATATGTAAGTAAAAAAAAAACAAACCCAAGAACTATATGTGGCATCAGTTCTATTGCTCTTTTAGAAATACATCCATACTGTGCAGTATTTCAGCACAACATAAGCTGCGGCCCTTAATTTTCTGTTAGGGCTTGCAGTATCCATTAGTCATATTTGTACTAATTTACTATAAATTAAGCCCAGGCCACACGCTGCCAGAACATAAGAGAAGAAAGGCAAAAATCACTAATATATTCTGTAAAAGGAATGAAATCTTGGGGATGAACAAGAACTGAAGCTTCTTTAGTAATCTCTCCAACTCCAGAAATTAAAGTCAATACAAAAATTTAGTAATCGATGTCCTGCTGCTATCTATGTCAAAAAAACCACAGGACTCTCTGTGTCAGACCTCTACACCAGATGTAGCCCATAATGACTAATACCAGAGGAAACTGTTCAAATTGAGGCCTTTGTTTTTAAAAAGCATCTACAGTGAGACTTGTTCAACACATACCTACTTTACCACTCCTGTCCATTTGCCTAGTACTTTTAATAGCTTCTGCCCTTATTTAATCTATGTTTCTGCTTTTAGTTCTGTCCTGACAGCTACAGCCTAGAGTAGCCCTGTTCGGGCTGATCCCTATGTACTTGCATATTTACATTTGAAGACACCGAAACACTTTCATGCACTGGGCTCAAACAAGGACAGAGAGAGACCATAGAAGATTCCTGTAATTGAGATTTTCAGCATAGGGACTCAAATGAAATGCTGAAGTTACAAAGCATATTTCCTGGAAGCAGTTCTATACATAACAGGGTAGCTGGGTACACAATGAACATCATTAGCATTGCAATGACATGGATGCTACTACCGTTTCTGAACTTGAGAATGTCCCCAGTAAGTCATTGCTGCATATGTAAGATAGAAAATAAGCCTGAGAAATCTATGGTCAACCTTTAAACTGGAATAGTATCTAACTATCAGAATGTTTATCAGAAGACAAAAAATAAAGTTTTTATTAATATTGTTTCTATACAAACTCATAAGGATGGGAAAAACAATCCCAGGTATATGCTCAAAGAGTGACATAACATTTAATTGAAAAAAAAAACAGGCAAAAAGACTGTGGAAGCAGGTGTTATTTTGACTCTAATAACCTTTATACACCTATGAAGTGCTGACAGAAGCCTTAGCTGTAAAGTCAGTTCTCTATTGATGAAAGGATCCACCCACATGGATTCAATTGCAGGATCAAGGGCATCAGTCATATAATACTCTAGAAACCACAGCATCCCTCCCTGTTCATTAAAAGGCAGACTTTTGTGCCTGCTGCGCTCTCCCACTTTACACAGGTGTCATTGATTTTAAGAGTGCTAGAACATCACTCCAAATATTTATAGAATGCATCTGTTAACTATGAAGTCCTGTTTTCTCTGGATCTCAGGCTAGGCTCCAAAATGAGTTTTCCCAACTGTTAGCTCTCTTTCTTGAGTCACTAAGTCCATGATAAAATGTGAATGGATATGTATCAGTCAAACATATCAAAATTGAAAGCATTAAGGTCATTTTAGCCAAAACAGCACAGAAGGAACATTTGACAGCCATATGTCAACTAGTACTCTGTAATAAAACAACCCACTTTTAACTCAGCAGCACAGTTATGGTGGTAAAATGCTGTACTTATTGTGGCTGGCAGAACCTGGCTCAAAGCTAATAATCACATTGAGTCACTGAAAAGAATCTAAACATAGGAAAACGTCTCAAGTGTAGAAGGAACTTGTACCAAGTATAATATTTTGTAGTCCCAGCCCGTTATCAGAGATGAGTATTAGCTAATATTGAGTTTTCTTTAAGTTACAGACAGAAAAGTCTCTATTCTGTGTGTTCAAAACCAAAACAAGTGAGCATTTCTAGTGGAAGGTGTCCCTGCCCTTGGCAGGGGGTTGCAACTATATGATCTTTAAGGTTTCTTCCAACTCAAACTCCACCACAACAGGTATTCACCTCAAAATAGTCAGAACTTCATGAATTTCATGATCCAGAGTGCTAGTTTACAATATCTGCATCAAATAGGAGCAACTCCACATCATCACAATGAGTTTGTTTCACCTGCCATTGCTATTCCACTCTGCATGGTTTCAGAAATAGATGCACGCATGTGACACCAGGAATGCTTGTTCAGGTAGTGTTGGGCGAGTCCAGCTTTCAATTTATCAGTAAATTCTTTAATAAACTTCCAGAAGGTCTCATATAGTAATATAAGTTAGCTTTTTACACTGCTGAAATGTATATACACCCACTCATTTTCTGAACTATCTCTTCAAGCTCACATACTAAAATTAAACACATGCTTCAAGTTCTTACACTATAGATCAAAAAGCTGAGATGCATGATAGGGAAATGAAAACTCTGAATAAAAAGCTAATGGTCATTTTCAGTCCATTATCAATGGGAACAACACCACACGACCCACCCTTCCTCAAAGTTTTTAACATTAAATTTAAATTATGTAAGTCACTCAAACTATTTATGTAGCATTTTTAAAAAGTAAGAAAAATCATGCAAATTGACCTTATGAGAGCATAAGGACACTTTTTATATTCACAGGATGACAATGTTGAACGCCTAACATAAGCAGTTTTTCAAAGTGCTTTCAACACATTGTGCAATATTGCATTTATATAATAATATTTATTATTAATATTGCAAAACATTGTTTTCTGTTTCTGAAGCTTTGGACTTGGTTACTCATTAACACAATCAGTTTCAGTGCAAGAATACTATACAACAGTAACATGTTAGCACTGCAATTCAAAGAAGCATGCTGAAAGAACTGCAGGAACTTTTCTCAACCTCTAAAGCAAAGTCTGAAGGCAGTTAATACATCACATTCTGGACACATACCTGACGGACAAATCCTTTCTCCGAATTTGCTTGCCCAACTGTTATTTTGCGCAGGAATCTGTCATTTGTATCGACCACTGAAAGAAGGGAATAGCAAAAATGAAACATGTTAACAAGGACTCAAGGATCAGGGTTTTTCCAGGCATACCTGTTGCTATACATGTAAGATTCAGTGGCTTGAACAGTGTAACTAGACAGACACGTTCTTGTGTGTTAGCTTTAGCACTGACTTGCTTTCTCCCTTCTAGTTGATACCATTAGATGACAGATTGAAATAGCTCAAATTGAATTTCTCTGAACAGTATTTGAAGCTAACAGATTCTTAATATTCTAACAAATTAATATTTTATCTACATAAGAAAAATCTGTCTTAGTAGATACAGTGTGCCTCAGATCTACTTCAAATCATTTGCTTTGTCACTGACTTGTTAAGAATTGATTTAAGACTGCATGACATAGGTTAAACTTGGTCCATTTCTCTTTTAAAGGATGATTTGGTTGTCAGATTGGTTCTTCTGGACAAGTCACTTTCTTGCACATCACAGCAACTAAGTCCGCATTCAGCTGCACAGCATTCAAAGGAAGTTTTTTTCAACTGTCAAGATCAACCGTCTGCTATTTAACACAACTTCAGTGTCAGAGAATTGCATTTTGAACCTGGAAACACGTAAAAGCATGTCCAAATCATCCTGTGGAATTGCTAACTTCACTTGCTAACAATCATTGCAAGCGAAGTTCTCCAGTTCTCCACTGACAACACCCAACTTCAGATGTGCCCTTGTAGGAACCAAATGGAAGGACTGGTAATAGCCAATGAGCTCTCTCATCTGCTGAGAGCTGATCAGAATGTTTCTTAAGAAAAAACAGTAGGAAGATGTTTCTGTTTGTTAAAACACAAGACCAAACCCTAAGACCTCTCCTTCACAGGGATGGCAATCCCTATAGAATGCAAAAATAGGCTCCCTCTTTCTTACAGGCTCTTTAGTCCAACAAATGTTCCAGTTTGCACCAGCCATAAAAGAAACGGTGGAAGGTACTCTTGATCAGTTCAGTTTGTACCTTGGCAATCTTTTGGTCAATGTAGATTTAAGCCCTGTTCATTTAGAAGCAAAGAATCAAGGAACATCCAGAGATGTTAAGGTGCTAGAGTGTGTCCAGAGGATGCCAACAAAGCTGGTGAGGTGTCTGGAGAACATGTTATATGAGGAGCAGCTGAGGGAACTGGGACTGTTTAGTCTGGAGAAAAGGAGGCTGAGGGGAGACATTATTGCTCTCTACAACTACCTAAAAGGAGGTTGTAGTGAGGTGGGGGTTGGTCTCTTCTCCCAAGTAACTAGTGATAGGATGAGGGGAAATGGACTTAAATTGCACCAGGGAAGGTTTAGATTGCACATTAGGAAAAAGCCCTACACTGAAAGAGTGGTGAGGCATTGCCCAAGGAGGTGGTGGGGTCACTATCCCTGGAGGTGTTAAAAAAAAAATATAGAGGTGGCAATTCAGGACATGGTTTAGAGGTCATGATGACACTGGGTAGATGGTTGGATTTGATGATCTTAGAGGTCTTCTCCAACCTTAATAATTCTGTGTGAATCTGTCTGTACTGAAGGTCATTGAAATCACCTCCTCCCACTTTTCATGCTTCTTTTGGAGATAACAAATTTGTCTGTACATGAAAGGACAAGATACTTACCCAAGATCAAGAGGTACTTTGAATCTCAATCCTACACAACCTCAATTTGGGGTTGTGAATGAGGTGAGAGAAAAGCAAGGTTTAAGCCACTTCGCATTGTTGGGCATTTCTCATTGGGCTGTTGTAAATACCATACTTCATTCTTCCCACTATACAGTATTTAGGCTCCTAATTTCTTCAGGAATTTCACTTAAGGGATAGTGCAACACAGATTTGGATAACTCATTTGGTTTTCTATTTATATATAGCCATATTTCCAAATACTACAGTACTGGCAGAAATTGCAGAACAGAGCTCAGTACCTGGAACCAGTACCCTCACACCAAGCTGTGGTACCATATGCCACCATGAAGCCATATGGCAAGCTGATCTGTCAAGTACAAACTTACCCCTCCTCCTCCTAGGCAGCCCAGTCTCACGAGTAGCCTTGAGCAGACCTAAATGTCTTTCCTGTCTCCCAAGCACTGAAAGACAGCAGGAACTAGCCATCCCACCAGCCTGGACAACCAGCGCGCTGCTTTTTATCTGGTCATTCTTAGTGAGATCATTTAACCTAAACACCCTTACCATGAAATTCTCCTGCAACTCCTTCTGGGCGCTGGGATACAATGGCTTTCTCACCATGGTCAGAATTCATTCTCCAAGATTATTCCAATAGCTACACTTAGAAGTAGTAAAATAAGAAATAAATGGTTTTGCCACAAAAGGAATTATTCCTTTTCCAAATTTTCTCCCTTCCTTAACCAAAGTAAATGTTTCAGGAAAATTTAGGTTCAACCAAATGTTAAGTTTAATCTGTCTACTTCCTTATCCTCTAGAAATATAAACAAGATCTGAATACCAGGGGCAGAGTAAGTAAGGGAAAGTTTTTCTTCTTCGGTATGTTGTACCTGTTCAAGTTAGGATGACAATGAACTTTAAGCTTGTGACACTTCTAAGGAAACAGGTTCTGACTAAAATTAATTTTCAGACAATCTGATAGCTTTTTCTTCTGCCCTACAAATTCTCTGGTATGTAACAAGCTTCACAGACATATGGATTGCAGAAATGGTTCCAAATAAAATATTTTCAAAGTTATCTAAAACATTCCTAAAACCAATCTTTTTCCCCTGAAATGTTTAAGATATGTACATCCTATAGAGTTGTGTGGAATAGAAGTTCTACTAAGACTGTTTGATATGAATTAAATAACTCACTTGAAGTTAACAGCTGTTGAGTAATGCTGCTTCCTCCCAAGCCCGTGCTGATAAAAATGACGAGTCTCATTACACTAAATATTTATATTACTCCTTCATCCTAATACAGGTCTCTTCCAGACACACTGTGTGACTAATAAAAACCATCTTATGACACATTCCCCAGTATTATCTTGAGAAAAATATCCCAAGTCTGAGATGACATACACACAAAGGGCACTGTAAAGCATGGACAAGACTCCTCACTTTTCAATAGATTTACCTTGCTTCTCTGAGCATCACGATACATTCCATTTAACAATGATTTTGAACTAGTAACTTTAATGGATGATGATGATGGAGCGGGTGCAGAAGAGGGCCACAAGGATGATCAGGGGGCTGGAGCACCCTCTCCTATGAGGACAGGCTGAGGGAGCTGGGATTGTTCAGCCTGGAGAAGAGAAGGCTCAGGGGAGACCTAACAGTGACCTTCCAGTACCTGAAGGGAGCTTCTAAAAAGACTGGAGAGGGCCTGTTTACAAAGGCCTGCAGTGAAAGGATGAGGGGCAATGGTTTTAAATTAGAAAAGAGTGGATTTAGACTGGATGTAAGGAAGAAGTTCTTTACCAGGAGGGTAGTGGAACACTGGGACAGGTTGCCCAGAGAGGTGGTTGAGGCCCCATCCCTGGAGACATTCAAGGTGAGGCTTGACGAGGCTCTGAGCAACCCACTCTAGTCGAGGATGTCCCTGCTCTCAGCAGGGGGGTTGAACTAGATGACCTCTAGAGGTCCCTTCAAACCCAGATATTTCTATGAAACTTTACCACAGAGGGTTCCACATCAACATGAGGAGGCATTTCTTCACTGTGAGTGACAGAGCACTGGAACAGGCTGCCCAGAGAGGCTGTGGAGTCTCCTTGCCTAGAGACTTTCAAAACCTGTCTGGATACGTTCCTGCATGCCCTAGGTGATCCTGCTTTGGCAGGGGGGTTGGACTCAACGATCTCTAGAGGTCCCTTCCAACCCCTAACATTCTATGATTCTATGATGTTTAAGAACTCTGGAATAAAATAAAATCCAATGGAATTTAAAACCTTATGCAGAGTTTACTTGCTTCAAAAAGAGAAGCAGAGATACAGAAATTGAGGTAAACACTGAAATTTAACCCAGCACAAGAACTGGAAATTGCAGAGGGGAGTTGTCTAAGGGCATGGGAGGGGATGTTGGTTTGCTTGGCATACACAGTTGAAATTGTATCACATCTTTCACTTCTTCCTCCTAACAAAACTAACAACTGAAGGCACTTAAAAAAAAAACCTCAAAAACCAACCCCACACATAATCCCTGAGGCCTATTTAATCTATGAGCTAATGAGGCAGCTGAGCTGGGAAACATGAAGGACTTATATCAAGAAGAGTGAGTACATATAATCTAAAACCATAGTATACACAGTTAAGGAAAGAATGGTTAAGATTTGTAAAAAACACAAAAACACTAGTTTTGTATGTTTTAAGATGCATTATCTAATGTGAGAGACGAAGTACTTAAACTGTCAGGTCAACCTATCCTTCAGAATGTTTAGCAAAGCCTTATGAGTTACTGAAGATCTTTAACCAAGTTCAGAGCAACATAATGCACCCAAATTTGATATGTACCCTTATTACCCACTTGCAAATGGGCTGTTCTTACAGTCAGAGAGCAGAAACAGCTCTGATTCAGGTAAAATTAAGCAAAATAGGAAATAAGCTATGATTAAATTTAAGCTGAAGTGAGGCCTTCTGATCACATACCTCTTTGCCATGTTATGGTAGATGGATCAATATCAAGGCGCGCAAATTTGCTGATCTCCTCTTCTGTTAAAGTCCCGGGATCAGTCTTATTTATTCCCAGCCTCTACATAAAAACAAGTTAAACAAACACAATGAAGTGGCTATTTAGCCTCAAAGGTATAGTTGCTCTAGTTTATCACCCCCAGTTTCAGCAAGCATTTTGGAAAGAAGCATGTTAAGACCAAAACGGGGGGGGGGGGGGGGGAGAAGGTCATAAGAAACCACCTGCACTAAAATAGAGGCAACTGTAGCTGAAGAAATGAAATAAAAAGAAGAAATACTAATAGGCCAATAAATTAACTCCTTTTACACAGAAGAAACTGTTAATTTAAACCAAAGAGAAAATTATCAGTTACTAATAAAAAGGTAATTCATTGCTTGCTCCGGTTTGTGGAAATCTTTGAAAGGTCCATGTGTTGTCTTGTGTGAATCATATTTGAATGAAAGAAAAACTGCTTTAAGAGGCCACCATCCATTAACTCAGACACCTATTATGAATGAGCCAATGCCTCCTGGCTTTTACAGATTCATTATTTTGGCAACACTAAACATTTTTTTTGGGTGAATCTATATAAAGATGGAACAGAAAACTGTGTTTCAGAACCACAGTCTTAAAAAAAATAATAAAAAAAATTCTGCATTTTCTCTGGCATTAGAAAGCATCCCTCAGTGAGTTAACCAACATGCTTACACTTCAGGACTAAAAAAGCAAATCTGAAAGTCTAAAAATACTCTATTTCAAAGAACTACGATAGTTCTTTTGCTATTTAAACCAGCAGTAATTTCTAGAAAGCTGGGGTCATCCTTCTGAGAGTATTAAAACTGTGTTTGCAACACTATTTTTGAGGATTGGTCTAAGACTGTGAGGGATGCTTTCAAAGCCTGATGTGGGTACTGGGGCATTTCCCAGTGTAATGAGAAGAGTAAAAAGCTGTTGAGAACAGTGTGCAGATTTTGACACTTGGTACCCTAAGATTTTTCACCCAAGTTTTAAAGAAGAAAGGCTTTGGCCCATTTTAATCCAATGTGACATAGTTAGAAGATAGTTTTTCACAAATTCTATGAAATCAGACAAACTGAAAAACTAACAATATAACCCACTAGCATCCCTACTGGGGGGTGGCAGTCAGGGTTCAGTGCTCAGCCCTCCTGCTTGGCATATCAGCCATTTGTCCAGATACATGTTTCCAGAGCATTTTGCCACAGAGGGTTGACAGCAAAATTCACAATCATTTTTAACTTTCAGTTGCTGCAAGGAAGGGCAGCCACTGGGACTGCAAAGGAAACAGCTTGTCTCTCCCAGGGTCTCAACAATGTCTATACTGAATCTAACAGCAAGAAAAAAAAAAAAAGACGACTGATCTGGATGCAGATGGGAAGAAGTAAGACACAGAGCTAACATGGAAAAGAAGACAAAGAAAATAGAAACAGTTAAAGAGAGGAGATAAGGTAAGGAGCTCTTAGGCTATTAGTTACTGGGGAAAGGAGAAAAAAGCTGAGGAGCAGGGGAATGAGAAAGAGAGCACCTGATGTTATAGAAGGAGTTTGAAAAAAAGTAAATTGCATAAGACCATCTGTAATTACAAGTCCAAACCACACATATAAGGGGAGAGTTTCAATCTTAATAATCCTCTTTTGAAAAAAAAAAAAAAAAAAACCACACCACACAAACCAAAACCAAACCAAACCAAAAAAGTAAACCCATCTCTAAAGATATATTTTTACATTTGATTTTTATTTAAGTGTAAGGAATCATTATACTAAAAATAATTCACAACAAAATAATTCAGTTATATTGGAAATTATGATGCATGTATTTGCACATTACAAAATCAAACTTTTTTTACTGAATTGTGGCTCATGTGAAGAAAAAGAAGTTTATTTCAATGGCAGAGATAGCTACTATGTCATGAATAACCAAAACACTTCCATTCCTCCCCTACCTGTTACTCTTCACACAGTATAAAAAAAGGCAAAATGAAAATACTCCAAAATTCCAATAGAAAATTCTGTGAGATCTGCTCTGGCACAGAGTTAAGCAGGCATCACCCACATTTTAGTTTACTGGCATTCAAGTGAGCAGTGCAAAAGTTTTAAGTGTTATGAGATTTTTAAATTTTATTTTATTTTCAAAACCGAAGCTGGTATTACGGCTCTACTCCCTTCCACGCACCCAATTCTAAGTGTGCTATCCATTGCCACCTGGTGAGTCTGAAACAACACCAATGAGGATTCAAAAGCCAACAACAAACATGAAACTGGATGCAGAAGACTGAAGCTGTCCTTAAGAGTAACAGTAAAGCGTTTTGTATTCTCCTTCCCCAAGGCTAGTGGACTGTGTTGCTCTCTTGTTGCTTATCAGAGTGGCAGCCTCAATTCCAGATATGCCATTCATATATGAATTTCATGAAAGCTTTTCTAGATGCATTCAGGAAGCAAGATGAGAAGCAAAAATATACTATACACATGAATATACTTCCACCCCTCAAAGGAAGAACACTGTCAAATTGACATCAATAAAACCCCAGAAGTATATGTTATAATAAAGTTTCAAAACCAGAAAATACTGCAAAACCAAAGAATGTGAGCTTTCAAACGTGACTTTACCATAATAGGAAAAGTATTTTAAAAACTCTAATATTTCATCAGGAAAGACAGAGTATTTAAAAACATTATTGGTTTATTTCAGGAGAAAAGAATAGCAAAAATGTTAGTTATGAAAATAGTGTCAGACCCAGATCCTATTACATCAATGATGATGCTTTCAGGAAAAAAAGCATGATAAATAAAAAAAGACTTGATAAATAAACATGAGAGGTTTATATAAACTCAGTCCCATATGTCAAATAATTTTAAACACGTTGCATAAGAGAATACATTTTTAAGAGATACTATAGTTAAGCAGAGACTGCAATAACAACTTACTCTTAAACGGGCAAGCTGAATAGCAGAAAATCCTCTCACACCATTAACTACTGGAACCAGTCTATTATACAAAGCCTATTAAAAAACCACACATGGGAAATTAATGAATGGAAAAGTTAAAACCAGGAACTAATTAAATAAAAAGCTAATGTATTTATTTTATTCAGACTAACTTCAGTAAGAATTTCCCAACTATATAAGCTGTGGACTTCTGGTTAACAATTTAAAACACAATTCTCAAGAATGTGGTAGGCTTTTGAGCAATGTCTATGATTTAACAATCTTAATCTGATTACCAAAATTACTGTGTTTCTAAGTTTCCCCCCCAAAATATGTATTATTTTTGAAATTGAGAGCCCTTTTAAACTTTAGCCAAGTTTCAAATTATTCACACTATTATTTGCAAACTGGCGTAAATGCGTATTTGTGTTATACTAAGTAAAGGGGATATGCCATCCCTGCTCAGTTTTAACACTGTAGCAAATTTAGCGGAGGGAAGAGGATGTAGTTTTTTTAATCCACAACCCCTTCTTAAGGTACGTTACACCAATTTAAACTTTAAAAGGAGTATACAAATTATGAAAAAGATTATAAATAGAGAAAATATCTTTTATTAGACTATTCAGTACAATCTGAAATAGTTAACAGTGCTCTGGGCATAAGATCCTTATCTTAAAGACTACCTTATGATAGCTATTTTCTATAAGCAAAATTTCCCAGCAGAATATAGAATGGCTTCAGCAATAGTTTCTGTACACACAGAAACAATACAAGAAGATAATCAACTTATTTTTCCATGAAATGCAGTTTATAGAAAAACTGAAAAGAAAAAATGTCATGTGGATATCAGAAAATGATTCTCACCTTATCAGACTGAGTGTTCTCATGCAAGATCCTAGCGTCAATAGCAGCAGCCAGCAAATTGTTTGCAGCCGTTATTGCATGAATATCTCCAGTCAAATGAAGATTGAACTAGAAGGTGAAAACCATAAAATCTTTTTATTAGAAACCATTTAACTCCATTTATTAAACTGAGAGAGATGGGCAGCAAAAATTCATTGCAAAATTCTTGAGGTTGCTGCTCTGATTATTCACCTATCAGTGTAGATGAAATATTATCAGGCTGAAAATACACTGAGCTATAGGAAGGTCTTGTTTTCACCTGACTACATAGTAAACTACTCTTAGTTTAGCCAAAGCAAGCTATGAACATCTTTATTCTTTGCTAAATGATCCGAGAATGAAAAGCCCAGGGTTACAGTTCCACATCATTAACACTAAAACAGTTTACTGTCAGTATTTACTAATTGATCTGGACCAGAAGTGCAGATCTCTATTGAATCTCCCAGAGGACATGGTGGATGCTGGCTTTGGGGGTGTATGCCAGCTTTCTTCTAGCCACAGAAGGACAGACAGCATGAACTGTGCTTATACGAAGGTTGTCCAACAAAGTTTTGTAGGAAAATCTGAAACCAGTGTTTTGGATTAGATTAGGACTTGTGTTATGCTGGCCCTGTATTTTTTATTTATCTCTGACAGAATGCAGCACAAGATCACTTTTAATTGTACCACAGCACTGACAGCAAGGGCACCAACCGCAACTGACACAAGCCCTTGACTCTGCTCACACTCACGTCCGACAGGGGATCAAAACTTGTAACTAAGAGTGACATTATGGCTCTGTTTGGACCAGCCATGCACTTTCAAGGTGGGACTTCACCACTTTGGGCCATAAAGTCCTTTGCTGAGCTCTAAATCAAGACTCTTTTGGAGTGAAACCACCATGTGTTTCCAAACAAGCACCGTCAATAGCTTAGCCATACTATCCTTTCCATGCTCCATTGCCCAGAGAATCTGCTTGTGTTTTACACTCTAGAAACCAACACAAAACCCTGCTGTCCAGCTACAGTGTCCTGAAGCCCCTGGGTGCACAGTTAAGCTTGCTGAGGACAAGGGAGGAAGGCTAAGGAAGTCATCCAGCTCGGATGGCAGCAGTCAGATGACAAAAAACGCTTCACAGTCTACATTTCACCTCTGTCCTTGACCCAGCCTGTCCATAAATACGTGGACCACGCTGCTTTACACTGTGAATGCTGTGCTAGCCAAGGGTGCACACTTCAGTCAGAGTATTACTGTTTTCACAGTGAGAGTATTTTGAAAGCATGTGCCCAGATGGCTCCTTCCAAAGCTGGCAGGTGTTTTTCAGAAGCCCTTGGAGGGAGCTAGGGATGACACCATCTTCAACAGAAATTAATTCACTTGTGGTAAAGGAAAGATTAAGTTTGAGGAAAGAACACAATTCTTTCACTTTGACAGCACCAGAAGCCCAGAGGCACCACCAGCCCTGACTGTAGCTGCCCAGCCCCACTGGGACTCCTCCATGGCTGATGGCCCCATGTCACCCCTCGGAGCTGTCAGGCCCTGCCCCAGGAATGCTGCAGCAGGACCACTGTCCACTTCCCCACAGCCCTGCCCTGCCCAGTCACAGGTCCCACCAAGATCACGCAAGAGCCTACATGCCATCACAGCCTCGGTCCATTGCCACAGAAGCACCCAATGCCTGGGGCAGGGGCTGTAAGGTGCCCCCAGCTGGCTACTCCTACCTGGGGATGGGACAGGCACTCGCTGACAGGCTATCCCCATGGGGAGACCCAGACCTTGCAGCTTCCCAGCAGCTTGCACGTATGAAAAACAATTTTTCACAGAAGACTTCTGTGTTTCATAACTGTTCTTGAGCCAGACCATCTTCCTTTTACTTATCTAGCAAAAGCTGTGGTATACACCCCTCTGCAGTACTCTGGGCATCTCTCACATTATCACAAGTAGTTCAGCTTGGCTAAAAACAAGTCCATTTTGCTACACTCAGTGACTTCCAGTAAAAAGAAGTATCAAATGTGCATTTGAGAAAAGACATTTCCTCAACCAAACAGACCTGGGCCTCCCTGCCTTTTTCTACTCCACCAGAAAAGTGATGCTTTCTCATTATATCATGCAATAGATGAGGATACAAAAGGAGAAAAAATAGCAGTAGCCAGGTCTTTAGGTGTGGATAACAGGCTTTCTTCTCAGGAAGCATCTGAAGGACAGCTGAGATGTTACAAACATGAACAGCATCTGTGCAACATTTTTGCATCCCTACTCCACGACCCCTCCATGTCACACAGCAGGCACGCGGGGACGGCAAGGACCACGCGGGGACGGCAAGGACCACCCCCTTTCTCCAGGCAGACCATCACCACTGATAAATTGCTGCAGCAGCCACCTTGGTCTGCCCACCCCTCCCCGAGAGGCAGGGACTTGCAGTCTCACCTCCTCCATGGGAATCACTTGAGCATATCCACCACCAGCTGCTCCACCTGCACAGGAAAGCATATGGTCACATCAGACTTGCATTGGTGGGAAAAAAACCAATCACCCTTAAACAAAGAAAAGTGAAATATACAGTGTTGATGACACATCCCTCAGCATTTCTATTGGGGGATTAATGATGCACCCAGATAAACACCATTTCCTTAAACCTTGCTGGAATTTTTCAGCAGGCAGTAAAAAGGGAATTCTTGATCTGAAATGAAAGCCTACACATAATGGCTGGCCCAGACACTGGCTACATATGGGCTACCCTCTGTTCCTGCCCAGATTTAGGACACAGTCATGCACATGCAGCTGTTGGGTAGAAAGACATAGTAGTCACAAGCAAGCACTGTTTCTGAACAAAACCCTCTCACCCTTGCCTGAGTGCTCCTTCCCCACTGCTTCTCAGGATACAAGCAAAGCAGTTCACTACAGCCTTACGCACAAGTTGAGTGGAGAGATTAAAGCACTCACATGCACCAGTCTTGGCTGAGAAGCACCAAGCACCAGGAGCCTTCCAGCTGAAATCAAACTTGTTAACATAAACTTCAGCAAAGCAAAGTAGAGCAGGTGGGGAGTGCTTGCCCAGTTAGACACCAATCTCAGCTGAGAAATGGCAAAAGAAAGATTGCATTACTTCCTATCAGCATTGAAGATACGCTTGAACTCTGGCTGGCTCTTACCTGGCCCTCAGACTCTTAAAGGGTTTCTAGGCAAAAAAACAGCAGCCCACAATTATGGGCAACAACTTGGAAGAACAGAAAGAAGTGGTTCAGATCTAGCCAAACGTATGATGCAGACACAGCTGAACCATACGCGTCACTGCCAGCCTCCTAGGCTTGGATATTTCCAATCAATATGAAGGGATTTAGGACTCCTTCTCAAGCAACAATTAAACAGTAACATTTAGAGACATCTTTAGAGAGTGTCCAAGCAGAAGAGTGGCTGGAAGGGTGTGTACTCGCACAAAACTCCTCCTACCTAATGCATCCCCATGCCTTTCTCTATGTTTGGGCTTTATCTGCATTATCAATACATGTTAAGTACAAGAACATAGGTAGGAACCTTGCACAGGAAGGTGTGTGCAAGAAACCTTTATCTATTAGTCCTATTCTTATCAAAAAACCCCAATATGCTAAAATTCCAACAATCTATTGAGTTAGTGAAGTAACTAATGAATTAAAAAGAAGGAGAAAAAAAAAAGCAGCAGTATTTTCCTTTTAATCTGACAGAGGTGATAGATTTTGCATGGATTATGTACCTTTAACTCCAAAAGTAGGTCCTTGAGAAGGTTGTCTCAGACAAGCAAAGGAATTAATGTTAAGGTGTGCAGTAAGTGCCTGAACAAGGCCAATTGTGACTGTGCTTTTCCCCTCTCCTAGGGGTGTAGGGGTTATTCTAGAAAAACAAGAAAAAAGATTAATCAAATTCTTTGCTGATGTCAGCCTGGCTGAGGATATCAGAACTTACTCCTTTTTAGTTCAATGAAGAATATTTGTACAGCAAATTTCAGTAAGATTACTTTATCTCCACAAAAAACCTGCCACAACGTTAGCCCCTAGCTCAAGCTGGAATGCTAATATACATATGTCTTCTATTTAAGCAATTTACTATGATAGCAGAAAGAGAGAAGATTATTTTGGCAAAAGTTCTAAAAAGAATATACTGAATTTAGACATTTTTATAACAGTACAAAAGTCTCACCAGTTTCCTTAACAAACCATCCATCAGGATACTGAGCATGTATGAATACTATTCTATAGTAATGCATGAGATGTTTTATTCCCACTGTTTAAACTTTGAAGGAAAAAATAGAATATTTTGAATTAAATAACCAACACTTATGTTTGTAGAGCTCAACTATCCCTCTCCAGCTTCCATGTCATCTTAACTCTCAACAATGACAGATCAACTGCTTTTTAAATAAAACAGGACCCAAAAGTCACTACGTTCAACTGATTTGTTTTATACTTATTTGCGACATTTTTGCAGATTTAAGGGTTATGAGGGACAATTACAATCACAGTCCAAACTCCCATACAAAAGCTCAAAAACTTCATGCTACTAGTCCCACATTTAGACCATGACTGAAGTGGGACAGAATTTTAGAAGGGCACCCAATCTCAAATCAGAAGCACCTCAGTTTAACTGATGTCCTCCCCACTTTCAAGGTCAGCCTATCTGTTTATGATCCGTGTTAAAAGTGAGGGAGTGTTGTTTTTTTTCTTCTTTTTCTATTTTTTTTTTCTTCCTTAAAGTATGAACATATCTCACACCTCCAAAATGCATTGAAGTGATTCATTTGAGGCATAGAATTTCTCCTTTTGACTGGCAAAAGAAGAAAGCCCCAGTCCTTTTTTCCAATCACACCACTCTCACACAAGTCCTACTTTTTGGGGAAAGTTCAACCATTCACATCTTTGCTGCCTTCATTATGCACAGAGAAGAAAGTACCTCAGTGAAGTCAATGTTAAGAACTAATGTTCATGCCTAGTGAAACATGAGCATGCACATGAATCCTAGTCAAAGAGTAACCTTCATTCTATGACATCACAACTTGAGCTAAAACATCTAGCTCTAATTAGAAACACTTCCTTTCCCAACTAGTAATTTTTCCACAATATTGCTATACTCAGATTACAATGTAAATGGCATAAAAACATTAGTAGAATTATCAAATGCAAGGAGACATCTTTGCCTTTAGGATTCAGCTTAGTTCCGTTAGTTCACAGATTGACAAAAGGCCTTCTTTGTCCCGAAAAATGCAAAGACATAAAAAATGTTAACTTTTCACAAATCTATCTTTTACATCACCCTGAGATCCTAGGCTTTTTGTTAAAAAAGAAGACAACTTTCTTAGATATATCTGGAAAAAACTGGGCAATAGGAGGCAAGGCAAATTAACATCATCTATACTGTTCTAAGAAAGAATTTTCCTAGTGATAAAAGAAACATTTTGAGTTCCAGTGAAATAGATGGGGTTTAGTACACCTGTAAGACATTGTCTGAACTGAGACTATTCTGGAATAGTATTTTGTCTGCTGACAGCTTTGAATGACTCTTATATGACCATGTAGTACATTAATTTAGGCATTTGGTTTTAGTAATTTTTTCCCACGTTTATAACATCATGTTTGCCAAACATCAGATTCTAAAACATGGATAGCAACCCATTATCCAGACTATTGTGTCATCCCACCTTCCTAAAACCACAATCCCTTGACTTAAAAAGAGAATTCACAGGTTTTTAGCAATAAATGTAAAGCAAACAAAAGGTGGGAGTTTTTGCATATCCTGAGAAGAATCCATTTTATCTACTCTTAAAAGCAATTTTGGTCCATGTCATCCTTTTATCCACACTGTGCCTTCTTGTTTTCTTCTGATCTACTGCAGGAGTACAGAATGATACTTAATTTCTTTTATTTTCATTTTTGCAGATCCTAGAAGAATGGACACTTTTTAATCTCTACATTATCAGGACAGTGAACCCTTCTGGTTTTCCTGTTGCTACAATGATAGCTTCCATTTCTCCCACCACTGTTTCTGCCATATCCATTTTATCCAGGATCCTTACTTTTCTACAGAGATGCTTCATTCAGAGCATTACAGCCAGGTTAACTCACTTTTGCTACCAGTTTCACCTTCCTGATCACTGTTCTAACACTGGCTGTCCAAAACCCATTCAAGTCACTATTAGAGTGGTTTCTCCTTGCCTCTAGCTCTACTTCTGTATCATTTACCTTTGTTTATTGCCCTAATCTCATTTACTTGATCCTCTTATTGCTGGGCATTATAGGCAGATTTAAAGAATATATGAGTAATTTTGAGGCATAACTGCACTCAAAGGCTTAACAAGATAACAACTCTTTAAGCTATTAGTTATTTAAAAACCAAAAAACAAACACCAAAGAAACAAAAAAAACCCACAACCCACAACACCACAAAAACGAAACACACAAAACCAACAAAAAACAACTAAACAACAAAACCACACACCCAAAAGGAAAAAATGAAACAAAACCAAACAACCAAAAAAAAAAACCCCAACCACAACACCAGAGAGCAAATTATTCTGCTATGAAAAAATATAACTGTTTATTGGAATTTACCAGTAGAGGACTTTCCACAAACCCCCAAAACTCAGTGCACAGAATGGCTACACTGCTAACACAGCAACTTGTATTTGCAGTGTTTCCTATTGGTGGTTACCTCTATTTTTGAGCATTAGACACATTCAAGAGAATTCAGAGACACCATCACTAGGTTATTTACTCAAGCACATTTCAAAACACAGCAGAAGGCTGACCTGTCATGGACAGCAACACAGGGACTCCTATGAAACAAGCAAAATCATCAACATGAAGCCTACTATTCAGGAAAGGAAAGGAATTGACAAATACCTAACCAGAAGGCACATTGGTGTTTGGATGAAGAATGGTATATACTTGTCACAGAAGATACAATCAAGCAGCACATTACTGAAATGGTCTGGTAATCTGGCTGGCCTATTATAAAGTGACTATGCAAAATAAGCCAGAAAGCACTGGGACTTTTCTGTGAATAAGATCTTTTTCCAGAGAACAAAAAAAGAGAAACACATCATTGCTTGCTGATCAAACTGGGAGGAACAGATCTTGCCTCTGCTGAGTACATTGATACTCTGCACCAGCCACATCCCTACTGAAAATGTGAAGCTCTGGGAGAACCAGCATCCACTCAAGTGGGACAAGATTATTTTCATCAGTGTACTCGTGCAAGCACACAATGCTTTGCAGCAGTAAACGCACATATCTATGCAGACAGAACCTTGACTTCTTCAAATCTGCTCAGCTTTAACAGTCTACACTTTGTGTTCCTCAGATAAGTTTATTCATTTTAATCTGTCTGTCCTTATGAGAAGCCCTGTGATCCTTAGTTTTCCTGGAACTAGAGTTACTCAGATGAGTATCTATTTAAAGGTACAAAACACTTAAAGGCAGCTGTAATGAAGGAAGAAAGGCAGCAACAGGACTTCCAAAAATGGTCTATAGGACTTGGGTGACAGTCTCCCAAGAAACCTTGTCCACTACAGCAGGTAAGAACAGACACAAACCCCTGAGAAGTCAAAATCAAGAACCTGACTTTTCAGTCTCTTTCCATCTAACAGAATTAACAAAAGATGAGGACCCTGCACATCACACTATTCATTGAAGCCAGACTGGCCTGGACAATTCACTTACCTAGCCTCAACTTCTTATTTTACATTGGACACCCTGGCAGAGCACCTTTGATTCTCAGTAGCAGCCTGGAAACTACAGGATAAACCTTAAGAGCTAAACAGTTATTCAACAGTTTCAATAATTACCAAAACCTCAGTTTTAAATATTAGTTAAGAAAAAAGAAAAAAAAAAATCACGAAATTAGAAAGAAATTTCTAGTCCAATAATTTCCTTAGAAAGTATGATTTAAATATCTTCCCTTTGGTACCTGGTCTATTTTGATCAGCTTTTATTAAAAAAAATAAAAATAAAAATTCCACTTAATTCTGTATTGTGGCCACAGAGATGTTTTTGCTGGCTACACTGCTGAGCCGACACTCTTGTAACTTAGGTCACTCACTCGCATGAGTATAAAATTACAACTGCCAATGGCTAACTTTAGCTCAATTGTGCAATGCTGTGTTTTGACTTTATGCAAATCTAGGGGGGAAAAAAAAATCCCTCCTTTAAAATACAGTAACTTTTAATGAACTTTAAGAGATATTTACACCAATTTTCATTATTCTTGAAATTTCTTTAATCTGTTTTCAATCTAAACACAGAAACCTCAGAATCATTTTCCTCCTTAAAACTTTGTGCTTTGCCACCTACCAAGCAGTCACCAGCTCCTTGGCAAAGCAAGTTTTCCATAACATTGGAAAGCCTTCTCTCTTTATGTATATCAAAACAAAGATAAGAATATGCAGACTTTTTGTTTGTTTGTTATACATCATATTAGCTTACAGTGGAGCTGATTCTGTGGGAAAGCTACATGAGGTCTCCCAAAGAGAAAATAAACAAACAGTGAGATGATACACTGCACCAGCTGCAACCTCCTCACAGCTACCCCAGCCGTTGTGACTCCAGCAAGAACTTTATGGGATGTGTGGTAATTCTCCTCTTTCATGAAAATTTCTTATCTTCAGCTCATCAGTATCAGTAATTTCAAAGACTTTAATGAGTTCATCATTCCTGTGATCCACATGGAAACTTGCAAAGCCTAGCTAGAGGGCACGGGCAATCGAGTTTCCATAAGTGACAGCCTCACCTACATACATCTCCCATCCAAGATTACAACTGTCAGAAATATATTTCTGAGCACAGAAGTGTTGTAACTCCTGTCATTTCATCAAGGTGAGATTATGACACCATTGCAGTGACATCAGCAAAATGAGACCAGAGCTTCTACATATGAAAGCACAGTGATCACTGTGAAGCTGAAATGACTGAACAAAGCCAGGAACGGATGGAGGAATACACAACTACAAAAGCTCAAAAGCCAACAGAGACTCATCCAAGACAATTCCAATCAGGAGCTGTGCAATGACATGATAATGCATGACAAACTGCCTCAGCCATGACTTTGCTCTGGACTGTCAGATGTTTACTGCATCAATGCAGCGGTATTTTCCCCTCTTATTTTGTCCCCGAGCTATTTACCATCATAAAACTTGTACAAGTATTAAGTTAGTATTTATTTCCCTCAGAGTTTTTCTTACTGAAGAGGTAGTTCATCACAAAACAATCTAGTATGTTAGGTGAAAAGTACTGATTTTAAATTTACTTGCATTCAAAATCCAACACACTTCTTACTAAAAGCAGCATTACATTTCACAATTTTTCCACATTCTATTATTCTTCAACTTTTTCAAACTTCAACTTTTTTCAAATTTTTACAGCGAACAAGTTTCCAAAATTATCTGGTAAAAGCCAGAGCACCGGAGCATTTAAAATCAAAATGCTGGAACACTCACAAAGTCTAACAAATTTTACATGTAGTTTCATATCATGTTTATGAACACAGCTTGGACTGAATAGGAGGCAGTTTGAATTAACATATCCTGCAACAGAATTTATGGGGTTTTTTGGTCACACTAAAAGCCTATATACAAGCAGTTGATGCCCAAGATCTAAGTACTCCATGGTAACTTGGGTCTCTGACCCCGAGGTGTCTTAACAGGAGCTCTGTAACAAGTAACACACACAAAAGTGAGAAGAATGTCCTCCACACAGAATAAAATGGAAGTTATGAAGCAATTAAGTTTCCATTCTATTTTTGGGTGATATGATCTGTTAATCAAAGGGCCATTTTTCAGCATACAAGGTATGCAGCAGATGAGGCATTTAGGCATATTTGTGTGCATTCAGAAAATGCAAAAAAGGATTTCCAGTTAGTAGCAACTTTTTTTTTAAGGTCATAAATACAGCTATCTTTTGAGATTAAAAGGTACATTTGGTTGCATTTTGCTACTCAGACCAAGTTGGGTTCTAGCACATCAGGAATACACTAGAAGAGAATTTGCAGCAAATATTTATAATTCCTAGACATCATGAACTATTTAAACCTTACTGGAATTGCAGGCACAAATGCCACTGGCTTCATCATGGACAGAGGCTGGAGATTTTGCAGCTTTTTGAATACACACATAGACTGTTAGCTCTCTTCACATATGAAAAGTTTGCATCATACATAGTAAATATTTTCATCAGACCGAATACCCTGAAGTATAAGCATATATCTTAGATGTTTCCTCTGAAGCACTGAAAACCTATTCAGAAGGCCTATACTGCATCATTGCAAAAGAATTTCTAAATATCTTTGGTTATTGTGAACAAATATAGTAATCCAAATGGCAGGTTTTTGTTGACCTTGCCTTGGCAGAGAGAGGATGAAGAAGACAACTGAGGCTATTATTTCACTTCCCGATTTCCACACTTGAGTAATATTCAGTTTACATTGTACTGAGCATTTCCCCACCATATGCATTTTCCCACTTGTCTTAAAATTATTGTCTTTATACATGTTATATAAACTTCAGAAGATACAATTTTCTATTTGTTGCCAGCTTTTCATCTTGCTAGTCAAAACTTCCCCATTTCTCCCAAATGTATATACACTTCTGTCTGTGCCCACAAAAGAGCATTCAGACAATTACTTGACATACCTTCCTTAAAGAAGACTGAGACACAAAGCGGTGTGAAGAAACATAAGCACTGTTGCACATGGTCTGACACAACTAAAAGCAACCTGAGTGATGCTTCATGCTATCTTTCACCTCCAGACATTTTCACATAACCTCTGCTTCTGTGAGGCTATGCTGCTAGAGAAGCCTGATCCAGGCTGCCGCATGGTGCCCAGATGATGCAGTTGACAGCATGAGCCTGAAAGTACATGGTAGCATCATGTACTCGGACATGATGTAGCATTCAAACTCCGACAAATGCTGAATGAGCTTTTCTTTCTCCAAAGTGACAAAATACAAACTAAACTCTACCAAAGGAAACCAAGCTCAACAAGTTATTACTTGTTCTCTTAAACAATTGCTTCAACATCCTCCAAGAACATCTTTATAGATTGCTGTTCTATCACATAGCTTTGAAGGCAGCTTCATAACTTGACTACTTTGGCTTTGTAATATCAAGTCTCTCAGACTACAATGGCTCCATCTCAGATAGTGCCAGAAATCCAGGTTGTCCCCAGAGGAAAGCAGTAAAGCACACAATTTGTGAAACTCTACCCTAGCTGAGGAGTCAGTAGATCAAGGCAGTTAAGAATAGCCTTCTCCTTCTGGATCAGCCTAAACCTGTATTTTAAACCTAATTGGTTTTACTAACAAAGCAGCAACCCTTTAGATTAATTCAGAATACAAAGAACACATTGCAATTTAAATATTAATGAAAATCTTCACAGGTTTGTACACAATTAGAAGTTTCCACTTAGTAAACCAGGTGAATGAAAAAATGTTGTGTCGCTGAATGCAGGAAAAAACCTGTAGTTCTTCAGAAGAGAAGCACATAATTCCTGCTGAGCATAGCATTTGCTATAATCGTGGGAACAGTGAGCTTAGGGTAAGCCTGCCTGGAGACATGTCTACATTTCAGAGAAAAAACATGGCTTTTTAAACTTTGTAATCTCTTCTTCAATAAAAAAAGTATTTATTGTTAATATCAACAGATTAGCATGCAGCTTCTGTTAAAAGTTTGTTTATAAACAGCCACAATACACACAGACTTAAATACTCAAGTTAAACATTTAAAATTCTGATAAAAAGGTAAGAAAAACTCCACACACCAACCGATAAGATTTAAGAAGCTTGGAACAAACTACCTTTTTAAAATATAGCTTACTTCAGTAATAACATTTTGGAAGAAATGTTGCATTACTTCAAAAAGAATTCAAAACCTGCTCACTTTCAGACAAGAACAACATAGAGCAGACAATATTCAGGCTTCATATTTGTGCAGTGTATTATAAGAGATGTAAGCTGCATGTTTATACTAATATGAGTGGAAAGAGAGGACATTAATGACATTATTGTGCATTCTTACCCAGCAACTAGAACATATTTTCCATCTGGTTGATCCTTTAACCTTTCCAGCAGGGACAAACGTACTTTGGCTTTGGCTTGGCCATAGATCTCAATTTCGTCTGTAAGCAATCCTATCTCCTTGGCAAGTACATCAACAGCTTTTGGACTCTGCGCTCGGGAAATCTCAATATCACTGGAAAAGAAAACAAATAGGAGCTAGGAGATTTCTTTCAGCTTAGGTGGTCGACGACAGAGCACAAAACAACAGCAAATACTCCAACAATGGGGTTACTGTGATAGGTTTTTCAATCATCTCTCATAGTTTATTAACCAAACCTAAATATTAGCTCTTTCAAACCTAATATAACATTGAAAATCACGTGCAGTATTTGTTAATTGTTATAATTTCACAGAGTTCTCTCATTTAATCAGATTCAAAATATTATGTAATGCTTTCATATCAAGCTAGAGACATGTCTGCTGGATGCTCAAGCATGTCCCACTGGAATGGACGTTTCTGGTTTTGTTTTTCTCCTCCCTCACAGTATTTCAGCACATACACTTTACTAAAAAGCACACACATTCCTTGGCCAACAGTCACATAAACACATTAGCTAAAGCTGATGCTTGTGCATGCAGTGCCTTTCACCAGAGGGTACCACCAAGCAAGTTAAGCCTCACTACTCCCCCATGAGGGCACCAAAGGAAACAAGGGACTTGAAGATCAACTCGTGCACTTCTAAAACACAGGCATATTGAAAATGGCCACGTAACACGAGCTTAATGCATAGCGTTCAGGCCAGAAGTCCAGCGAGCTTATAAACTATTTCTAGCAAAGATAGTGAGTGGCAGCTGAGGCAAGAGAACAAGCATGGAGCAAGTACACATGGCAGATTGCTTGAGGGGAGATGCCTGTAGGCTGGGGGACAATACTGTATCTGCAATTCCTGACCTAGACCACCTGGGGTCTCTGGATTTAATACTCCTTCATGGATTTTTCATTTGTGAGTTTGAAGTAGTTGCCCTTACGTCCACATAAGCATTTAGCAGCTGTTAGCTCCTGTGGCAGTAAAGTCCAGCACACAAGATGTGAGGAGTTGTCTCCCTTGGCTCTGAATTGCTCACATCACCACACAAGAAAGTTAAAAAATTACCAAGAAATTAATTTCTTTCAGCCGAACCGGGCTAAATTCCTTCCTGCAGTTTCAGTCGATTACAGTATTTTTAAGATAGAATCTGGCAATGGCATCAAAGCTAAAGCTAATGTCCTGAACTTTGTAACAGTCTGCAAGACCTCAAATATCCACAGATGAACACAGAATTACTGCCAGATCTCAGCTCTACGTGTGGACTTCAGCTGTTCTGCGTCCATCAAATGATCAGTTTGTGCCAAGTTAATTGCTTGCAATTCTTAGAGGATATCATAAACTGGGACCATTATGAAATTCTAATTCTCAAGTATCCCACTTTTGCACCCTGCAGCCGCTAACTGAACCTCAGAAAGCATCCATCCAAACAATGACATAATCCAGTGCTACAGGACAAAAAGCTACTCAACCACAGGGCTCAATGGTTGCAGACCATTTCATTGCATATACTAACCTGGAATTTGCCTTCTTTCAAAGACATACTAAGTGCATCCTCTTGCATAGAAGGATATACCTTTGGCTTTCTTAGACATTACTTCAAACACGATTAGCTATGAAAATGTATTGAGAACACAAGATGGAGTGGCTTACAAACACCATATAGCAGAAAAATAAAGTTTTGGTCAGAACCTATAAAAACAACTTGAGTCCCAGAAAAATACTGTTAATTGATGACAGTTTGGTCCCTTAAAGATTTAAGCAAGGAAAATTTGTAGGGCAACTACTCTCCTATCAAAGCAATTGATGTATTTGTCAAGAAGAGATGAATATAGGCTAATATGACAGAAAGTTAATCTACCTTTTTTTTCTCTCTAAATTTCTACTAAATAGATCAGCTTCTTTACTAAAAGACAGAAGTTATTATTTCAAATCTTAGGCCAGACTATTAGGACTGCCTGCAGCAGCCTCAGCCCTTCCTGTTTCCCTCACCTCTTGGGCTGCAAACATCTCCCCCTCAGAGTTCTGGAAGAAACAGTAAGGCTCTTCCCATCTTGCAGTACCACTACTGGCAAAAAGTGGAAGAAGCAAAACTAATCAAGCTGTATACTTAAAGAATTTCTAGAAAAATGTTTACATCTCATATTTTATTTCTGTT